>SJXQ01006395.1:206842-225207 GCA_006408695.1 Aepyceros melampus
GTGACGAAGACACTGCGTCCCTAACCTTTATACAGCAAAATCCCCCTACGCACAATCTGTTGCCAGGGCCTGCCAATTTTCCCTTCCTGATGTTTGAAGCACTTGTTTCTCATTCTATTTCAAACCTTCCATCAAATCCAGCCTTTTAATGGTATCCTAAAACAGGGGTCAAACTTTCTCTATAAACGCCCAGAGACTAAATGTTTTACTTTGCAGGCCATGCAGTCTCGAATGCAAGGACTCAGTGGGCATGGTAGCACAAAAGCAGACACAGAAATTCCCAACTCATCCCTAATAAGTACAGCTGTGTTCCAACAAAACTTTATTTAAAACAACAAGTGCTGGGCCAGATTTGGCCTGCAAGCCCTAGCTTGTGGGCCATTGTTCTTGCACATTGGTCTCCTCAGTTTGTCTCCCCACTTCCAATCTCTGTCTGTTCCAGGCAGCCTTACTCACAGGTGCCAGGGATGTTCTTAATGAGAACTCTACTCCCATCACATTTTGCAATTTGAAAAATGTACAGAAGCCACTCCATCTGCTTCAACGTCATCAATCAAACACTTGGTCAGTTCCTATGGAGCACATGTCCAGTGCTTAGAGGCTGTGTCATTTCATTTTAATTCATACAACACTTTGAATGAAGTGGGTGCTCTCACTGTGTTAGACAAATGGGAAAAAGAAGAAGAAACAGGCTCATGATTTAACTTGTTCAATTTCAATCCAGCAACAAACAGCAAAAGGAGCAACATGAACCCAGGTTCACTGGCTCCAGATCAATTTCTCTATTTGCCCCAACCATAATGTTTCCTATTTGCCCCTCTCCAAACAAGTACAATCTAGCTTGTCATTTCTTCTGCTTCCTCTCTTGGTCCCTTAGGCCAGTGGTTCTCAATCTTGGCTACCATTACAATCCCTTGAGAAACAACAACAAATACTCTCATATTAATTAGCTCAGAATCTCTGGAGAATAAGGTCTAGATATCAGAATTTTAAGAACCACCACTCTCCTCGTTCTCCTGTGTGCTGAGGTTGAGAAATCGTGGCTTAGGAATTTCCTCCAGTTCTCAGGCTGAGATACCATAAGCCCCAGCTGGCACTGTTTGCTCCTTAAAGCAAATTTAAGAAACTGGCTTAGGTACAAAGAGGTCTTTAGCAGCACTGCTACACTTTATTCTGGTGCTGCTCTACCCCAGGGCCCAGCTTCTTTGCTTGAGTCTCTGCTATATTCTTAGAAGCTCCGATCATGTAACCCAGGGAAACTCAATTTCCTTTATACCCTAGGCTACTCAGTGTTCTAGCTCTTCCAAGTTTGGGGCTGTTACTGCTATCAGTTCCCCTTCCTTCCAGGATGAGAGCTCTTCCTAAAGCAGGGCCCCATGACTGCAGCAGCCATAACTTCCAGCTTCCCTGGTTCACCTAGACACCCATCTTTAAGACCGACAGGGTCACTTCATTCCAATGCCCACTCCAACTCCTCACCTTCCACCTAAGGTTCTGCTCATTAAGGACGCATTTGGTAATTTTAAAAAACACAATGCCCTTCTTTCAATCAACATAAAGACTTCACATGCATGCATGCTAAGTCGCTTCAGTCGTCTGACTCTTTGCAACCCCAAGGACTATAGCCCACCAGGCTCCTCTGATCATGAGATTCTCCAAGCAAGAATACTGGAGTGGGGTGCCCTGCCCTCCTCCAGGGGTACTTCCCAACCCAGGGATGGAATTTGCATCTCTTATGTATTCCTGCATAGGCAGGTGGGTTCTTTACCACTAGGGCCACCTGGGAAGCTCAAAAACTTCACACCCTCCTTCCATGCATTTTAAAATTGCAAAATAAATACTGTGGCCAAAGTCATTTTAGAAAAATTTAGAAATCTCAGTGCAACCTTTGAAGTTGCACGTTTTAGTGAAAGTCACTCAGTTGTGTCTGACTCTTTGTGACCCCATGGAATATACAGTCCATGGAATTCTCTGGGCCAGAATACTGGAGTGGGTAGCTGTTTCCTTCTCCAGGGGATCTTCCTAACCCAGAGATAGAACCTAGTCTCCCGCAGTGCAGGCAGATAAAAACTGTTGTTGAATTTTAATCACTGTAGCCCCATGTGACAGTTGATTCTAATAACAAGTCCAGGTGTCACTAATTCTTGGTAGTTGATAGTTTCAGAGAAAGACACAGGTCTGAGTGGAGCCATTTTCCCAAGTTCTGGAATTGTGGAATCCGACTCACCCAGAGAAGAAAAATGGGAGTGAAGACATGAAAAGGCTGCTTAGTTGTTATGGAATAAATAGGGTATGTTTTACCACAAGATTCTCCAAAGTCATTTTCTGGAAGTCATGTTCAGCAACCAAAGCAAACCTGAGTTCCAGCAAAGACCCTGAATGTCATCTGGCAAAGATCAAACACAACAGTAAGGGAAGAGTGCCCCACAACTTCTAAAAAGAATCTGCTTGTATATTTTGGAGATTAATTCTTTATCAAATGTTTCATTTGCTAATAATTTATGCTATTCTGAGGGCTGAGTTTTCACCTTGCTTATAGTTTCCTCCATGTGCAAAAGCTTTTAAATTTGATTAGGTCCCATTTGTTTATTTTTGTTTTTATTGCCATTATTCTAGGAAGTGGGTCATACAGGATCTTGCCGTGGTGTATGTCAGAGAGTGTTCTATGTTTTCCTCTAAGAGTTTTATAGTTTCTGGTCTTATGTTTAGGTCTTTAATCCATTTTGAGTTTATTTTTTGTATATGGTGTTAGGAGGTGTTCTAATTCCATTCTTTTACACACAGTTGACCAGTTTTCCCATCTCCAAAATATACAAGAAACTCATGCAGCTCAATACCAGCAAAACAACCCAGTCAAAAAGTGGGAAGAGCTAAACAGACATCTCTCCAAAGAAGACATAGAAGCCATTCTCCAAAGAAAATGGCTAATAAACACACGAAAAGATGCTCAACATTGCTCATTATTAGAGAAATGCAAATAAAAACGACAATGAGGTATCATCTCACATCAGTCAGAATGGCTATCATCAAAAAGTATACAGACAATAAATGCTAGAGAGGGTGTGGGAAAAGGGAACGCTCTTAGACTGTTGGTGGAATGTAAATTGATACAGTCCTTATGGAGAGCAGTATGGAGATTTCTTAAAAACTAGGAATAAAGCTACTATATGACCTAGTCATTCCATTACTAGGCATATACCCCGAGAAGCCAAAACTGACAAAGACACATGTACCCCAGTGTTCACTGCAGCACTATTTACAATAGCTAGGACATGGAAGCAACCTAGATGTTTATTGGTAGATGAATTAATAAGGAAGTTGTGGTACATATATACAATAGAATATTACTTAGCTACAAAGAGGAACACATTTGAGTCAGTTTTAATGAGGTGGATGAACCTAGAGCCTGTTACTGTGAAGTAAAAAAGAGCAAGACAAATATCATATTAATGTGTATATATATGGAATTAAGAAAGATAGCATTGATGATCCTACTTGAAAGGCAGCCAAGGAAACACAGACATTTTGGACACAGTAGGGGAAGGAGAGGGTGGGATGATATGAGAGAACAGCATTGAAACATACATATTACCGTATGTAAAATAAACAGCTAGTGGGAGTTTGTTGTATGATGCAAGGAACCCAAAGCCAGTGCTCTTTGACAACCTAGAAGGGTAGGATGGGGATGGACGCAGGACGGGGGTTCAGAGGGAGGGGACATACATATAACTAATGCCAAATCATGTTGATGTATGGTAAAAAAACCATCACAATATTGTAAAGTAATTTTCCTCTAATTAAAAAAATAAAATATACTAAAAAGAAAAAAAAAAAAGCAGAAAAGAACTGCAACCAGCAGGCTAGAAAAAGCGGCCTAGATTCATCTCATCGTAATAGATTTTTCCTTCACAAAACTGTTTTCCAGAACCTTGTCTTAAAGAGCTTCATTAAATCAAGAAAATGAAGACATTTTTAGCACCAATTTGCTGTCTCCCTAGCTGGGTTTTGGCTAGAAGTGCTTAAAGGTATCCTAATAAGCAACAGTATCAGTGGTTTGCCCCTTGAAACTTCAGGATCAATGATTTCAAGCTTCAATTCCACCCCCCCCCCCAAATATCCTAAGTTCTAAAAGTCAGAGACAGTTGGTCTTTGAACCACTGTTCTTATAGAAGTGTAACTGAATCTTTCCGCTTCTAAATCTGGCCAATCTTATTTCTCTTTGATGTCCAAAGAATCTAAGTATTAACAGCAAGACTTTGTTGGTAGCACTGAAATCGTCAGCAAACAAGAAAAAGTATAACGTATTTAGGGCTCTATTTTTTATATAATTGAATGACATGGGCTTAGACCACTTAGGTAGTTTAGAAAACAACTACTGGAGTTTAACAACATGGTGCATCCCAGAAAATGTGGTCTTTATTCCAATCTCAAGAATCAACCAGTGTGTGAGAACTAAATAAATTCCCATTCCCATCACCTTTGATCACTCTCTGCCCCCATTTAGCTCACTAACTTCAATCATGTTTTTCTTGCATAGCCTCAAAGATGCCAAGCTTTACTGGTGATCTTCAATGGCTGTTTCCTGTTCTACGGTCCCTTGAGACATAGTTCATATACTTGCAATAGCTGGAAAAAGTTCCCTTTATTAGGAGAGACTTCAAAACCAGAAGCAAAATGAGCACAATGATTTTATCCTTTGCAAAGTGTGAAATGGACATGCCACTCCAAGTTACCAACCAACATGGCCTTTGATTGAATAATCAGACTCAGAAATATCCTAGAATTCCTCCTTATAATTTCCTTTTTGGAAGCACTCAAGATAAACGACTTCATATTTTTCCACTTCATATTTTTTTTAACCATAGCAATAAATGTGCCATTTTATATGAAATATTCATAGCCCTTATAAAATCCCACTAATATGTTCCAAGAGTAGCAATCATATATGTTGGAGAGAATCATATTTTATAGTAAACCAAAGTTAATGAGGCTCTTTTTTTTTTTTTTTGGTAACTAAAATCTTGTTCACATCAAGAAAGTTACATTGGATGAACTCTTCATCAAGGTTTTAAATTTTATATCCGTTACACTAAGTATACTGAAAACTATTTTTTATAAAAATGTGAACTCATACTTGGTGTAAGCCTCACATTGTCATTCTCGGTGGCCATTTTTATTCATCAGAAAACACGGAAAAATAATTTTAATGGGGAGTATTGGCAAGAAAGTCTAGTTTGGATTATGGAGAGATAGAAGATTTCAATGGCAGGCAGCAGCTGCATCAGGACTCAAGACAAATCTATCAAGCCCTCACTCATCCACTCTGCTCCCTTCTCTTCCTCAGGCCTCTTTGTTGCTGTCATTGTTTAGTTGCTAAGTTGTGTCCGACTCTTTTGTGACTCCATGTACTGTAGCCTGCCAGACTCTTCTGTCCATGGGATTTTCCATGCAAGAATACTGGAGTGGGTTGTCATTTCCTTCTCTAGGGGTTCTTCCCCACCTGGGGATCAAACCCATGTCTCTTGCATTAGCAGGTGGATTCTTTACCACTGAGCCACCAGCGAAGCCCCCCTACCCCCAGGGCTCCTAGGTTATCTCATTTTAGGGGTGAAGTGTCAGAGTGGAATTCAGATCTAGGGAAAAGAGTCAAGGACTCTTGTAAAAAGGACTCAAAAGAACGACTGCCTTCTAGCATGCATGCATCTTTCACTGGACTGCGTCAGACTTGAAGGACGGTGCTCCACTCGTCTAGGGAAGGAGGGGACAACCAAACAGCACAGCTGGACTTGGATATTCTCCTGTGTTTGGAGGATGGCACATTCTCATGAATGTTCTGGGAGTGAAAAAGGAAAGCTGAGTGCAAAACACGGCTAGAAGTTGAGACAGTGTTCTCCAAATGCTATGCCAGTGATGGCCATCGCCGTGCTTATCCGCCACGGCATCTGAGATGAGGCATATGCCAGTCTGAGCAAAGGCCCTTTCTCTGGGCTGCATGTAAGTGAGGATCAACAGAGGGGAAAAACCTCATCTCTCACCTCTAGTGTTTCAGGAGCCCTTGTGTCAGTGAGGACTGGCTTGATCGGCATCACGTTTTCTGGGCCCTCTGACACACCTCATCTGCTCTACATGGAATGGCTTTGAGCTATTGCCATTGCTCTTCACGCAAACCTCATGCAGAAAACACTGCCTCAGGAGAACCCAGCTTGGGCTGCAGTGTTCATGATAGTTAGAACTGATGAGATACCCAAAAAAAGGAGCTGGGAAGCAGATCAGTAGAGTTATCCAAGACAAGCAGGACTCTCGACGTGCATGGTTAAAGTCTGAAATGGCTATGGAGCCCACCACCAGCACCAGCAGTGGCCATAGAGAATATTCCTACATCTCCCCAAGGAAGACATACAGATGACCAAGAGGCACACGAGAAGATGCTCAACATCGCTGATTGCTAGAGAAATGCAAATCAGAACTGTTACTGCAATTGAAGTATCACCCCCACACCGGTCAGAATGGCCATCATCAAAAAGTCTATAAACAATAAATGCTGGAGAGGGTTGTGGAGAAAAGGGAACTCTCTTGCACTGTTGGTGGGAATGTAAATTGATATAGCTACTATGGAGAACACAGAGGTTCCTTAAATAACTAAAATTAGAACTATCATAGGACCCAGGAATCCTACTTCTGGGTATATACCCTGAGAAAATAATAATTCATAATGACACATTGTACCCCAATGTTCAGTGCAGCACTATTTACAATAGCCAGGACAAGGAAGCAAGCCAAATGTCCATCAACAGATGAATGGATAAAGAAGACGTGATACATATACACAATGGAATATTACTCAGTCATAAAAAGGCACAAAACTGGCTCATTTGCAGAGCTGTGGATGGACCTAGAATCTGTCATGCAGAGTGAAGTCAGAAAGAGGAAAAAAATATATATTGTATATTAATACAAGTATGTGGAATTTATAAAAATGCTACAGATGAACCTACTTCCAGGGCAGGAATAGAGATGAAGACATAGAAAGTGGACATGGGGAAAGGGTAGGGTGGGATGAATTGGGAGGTTGGGATTGACATATATACACAACCATCTGTAAAACAGCTAGTGGGAACCTGCTGTATAGCACAGGGAGTTCAGCTTGCTACTCTCTGACCGAGGTGGTTGGGATAAGGGAGGCAGAGGGAGGGGCTAGATATAAAACATACAGCTGATTCACTTCATTGTACAGCAGAAACTGTAAAGCAATTATACTTCAATAATAAAAGAGACTATTTCTACACATTTCAAAGACCAGAGGAAGCGAGTATTTTTGTGAATGCGGTTGATTCTTTCAACAGCATCCCCTTCCTGTAAACTGCCACGTCACCTAAATCAATGTTACCAGCCTCGGCTCAATTGTAAATTAAAAACAAGAGAAAGCAAGCAAAAGCCTGCCTGAGCATCCCTTTGCCTATAAATGACTGCTCTGCTTTTCTCTCTCTCCTTTTCCTTTCTTCACAGTCTCCAATGCCCTCTTTATCAGTTTGACTTAAAGTTATACTCCAATTGCCATGAGCATCTATTAATATATGGAGACAAAATTTTTAAAAAGAAGAAAAACCCTTATCATCCTTTTTTCACCCTTTCCTGACAAATCCAAACTATCCCTTGGGAGGAAATAAGAAATGAAGCATGAGGTTTTATCAGCATAGACTGGGGGCGGGGATAGATAGAAGATTTTTATCAGGAGTTCAGTTTGACAGAAATGGTATTTTATCAGGATGGGCACTTGGCAAAGATAAGACATTACCAAGAGCAAGATAGATGCTTGGGTAAAATATCGTGCTAATACCTATTAAGAAAAAGCTGCCATCTCTACTTTTGACAGATTGTTATTTTTTCCCAAGTCCTACTCTAGGGGTAATGGAGATTTTTCTAGAAGGTGCTTCCAACCTTATCACAAAGGCAAAAAGAGAACAAAGGACTCTCAACTCAGCTCCACTAGGAGGCAAAGCCAGGAGTTTCCTTGGCAAGTTCAAAGAAGCATGGGCTTGGGTGCAGGGAGCACCTAGAGAGGACCCAAGGGATACCTGGGTGGTGGTGCTCCAGGACCAGACTGCAATTCCTGGCCACAGATAGAAGATCCCCTGGCAGGCCAGAGGCCCACCTGAGGTTATACTAATGGGACTGACTCAGAAGCCATGTCAAGATGAGGTAATTAGAGAGGATCTATCAAGAGGAAATCCTTATTCATAGGGCTTTCTGGAACTGCTCTTGAAATCTCCTGCACTTTCTGACTCCATTTTCTGCCTGAAGTGTACCTTCAAGAACCAAGGATCTTCACTACCCACTTATCTCCAAAGCCCTTACACACGGAAGCCCTGACCTAAGATGCTGGCTGGCACCACCGGCAACTGGAATGAGCATTAAGTGTGTGTGTTGTTTCATTTGCAGGTCTTGTCACCTGGTGAATTACCATCGCCTCTCCAATACCTGGTTCAAAAGCCCCTTCAAGGCAGCCTTATCCAGTCTGCCCAGAGTGAGTTGAGGGCTCTGTTCCGCTCCCAGTAGCTAGATTTCCAGGAACCCTCTACCATGGATCTAAGGTGATGGGTCTTACTACATTTGTAGCAGCTGTTTGTGCAAACTGCTTGGCACTGGGACTCCCATCCCTTCAGCACCTGTTCAAGGCAGATACTGTGCCAGGGAAGGCAGGGATGACACTGAGCCTCTTTAGTTTCCTGAATGTCCATGTCTGTAAGTGATAGGGACTCTTACATGCTCCCAACTGCGGGAAGATGATGACGACTGAGGAGTGAAGTGATGTCCCCTCATTCAGAGAGAGCCTTTCCTGGGACTTGCCTGGTGGTCCAGTGGGTAAGACTCTGTGTTCCCAATGCAGGGGGCCCAGGCTGGATCCCTGTTCAGGGAACTAGATGTTATACGCCACAACTAACGTTCCTGCGTGCCATAACTAAGACCCGGTGCAGCCAAACAAAACAGCAACAACAACAGCAAAACAGATTAGAGACCTTCTGCCCACCCCCCCACTTCAGTCAACAGCATTACTGTTGTTCCTAGTGCAACAGGCCAAAAACCTAGGGCTCATCCCTGAATTTCTTCCCTCACTTTCCACACACGCTGTGTGAGCAATGTGTCGGAATGTTGGCTCTGCCTTTAAAGTATACCCCGAATCCACTATCTGACCACCACACCACGCAAGCCCCAGGCTCCACAATTTCCCGCCTGGATTTATGCAACAGCCTCCTACCCAGCCACCCTGCTTCAGTCCACTCACCACTCAGCAGCCAGAGGACACTTAAAAATGGTTCTCAGACCCTCTCAGTACAATGCTCAAACCACCCCTCTCATATGGCTTACCATCAAACCAGAAACAAAAGCCAAACACCTCACCATGGGTTACACAGTCCCACGAAACCTTGACGACAGTTATCTATTTGACCTTAGAAAGTTCTTCCACTCCCTCTGCAGCCACCTCACTGGCCTTCTAAGTGTTTTTGAATGTACCAAGCATTGTCTCACCTTGGGGCCTCTACACCTGCTGTTGGCTTTCACACTCTGAACTAGGAGGCCTGCTTCATTACCAATCCTTAGAGAAGAATCTGTATGCCAGCCCCTGAAGCCCCATCCCTGCCCCTCTTGTCGGTTCCAGTCTCACTCACTCCATCTCTAGGTCTTCTTCCCCATATATCACAGCATTCTCCCCACGCAGACATTTGTTTCCTTCTTGTTGGCCTGTCTCTACCCCTAGAATACAAGTTCAGTGGTAGAAGGGTATTTTGTGGATCTATCTCAGCCACTATTATACCTCCAGAGTCTATAGAACCAAGCATGTAATAGACCTGCAATCAAGGTCTTAAATGACCAAGGCAAGGAATATAAGCAATTACTAGAACAGGTCAATGACAGTGATTGGGTTCTGAATGAGGATGACAATTCTGAGCACCCTTACTGACCATGCACGTTGCATGAGTGAGTCTCAGACATTATCTTATTTAGGTTCCGAATCTCTGAAGAGGGTTATATTGTTTCCATTTTAAAAAGGAAAAAGCAAGGGCTCACTGAACTGTAGTAACTTGCCAAGACTTTCTGCAAACAAAGGGAAGAGGTTGAATTGACACCACACCCCGCACCCCACCGCACCCCCCACCAAACCCCTGTTTTCATTCCACCTTCTGCCTCTAAATAGCTCTTTCCAGGAAATCAAGGTTGCATCCCATGTGACAAGTGGGGACACCCTGTATGGCATACACTTACAAGAGAGACAAGTGGCAGAACAGTTTCAGTAGGGATCAAGAAAGTAAAGAACTTCCTGCAGAAAGATGGATGTGAAGAAAATCCTCATAAAACCATTTCTAACAGCCCTCTGAACTCTATTCAAACACAGCAAGAACACATGAGGCTGACAAAGCAACCCAAATATACTATCAGATGTCCTGGAGGACAAGCACACGCGGAAGAAAGAAAAGGGGAAGCAGAGAGGAAAATTCCTGGCATCTTGATCTCAGATAGGCAGATGACACCACCCTTATGGCAGAAAGTGAAGAGGAGCTAAAGAGCCTCTTGAGGAAAGTGAAAGAGGAGAGTGAAAAAGTTGGCTTAAAGCTCAACATTCAGAAAACGAAGATCATGGCATCCAGTCCCATCACTTCATGGGAAATAGACGGGGAAACAGTGGAAACAGTGACAGACTTTATTTTCTTGGGCTACAAAAATCACTGCAGATGGTGACTGCCGCCATGAAATTAAAAGATGCTTGCTCCTTGGAAGAAAGGCTATGACCAACCTAGACAGCATATTAAAAAGCAGAGACATTATTTTGCCGACAAAGGTCCACCTAGTCAAAGCTATGGTTTTTCCAGTAGTCATGTATGGATGTGAAAGTTGGACCATAAGGAAAGCTGAGTGTCAAAGAATTGATGCTTTTGAATTGTGGTGTTGGAGAAGACTCTTGAGGGTCCCTTGGCCTACAAGGAGATCCAACTGTTAGGTAGTTAGAATAGAAAACAGGAGTCCAAAACGGCAGTGTCTAAAAGACAAGGAAGGGAAAAGCCCACCAAAACAGAACAAAGGAAGGTCCGAGGACCAGAGCGAAGACCTCAGGAAGAACAAACAGCACTCCTGGTTAAGCCCAATTTGCATAGCACAGGCCCAGGGGAGGAAAAAAACATATAAAAGGAGGAGCCAAAGCACTTTCTCTCTCTCTCCACCCCCGCGTGCTGGTGCGCTCCTCCACGTCTTCTCATCTTTGGGTTGGCATGCTCTCACACTTCGAGTATGGATTCTCCTCTATCTTCTAAATAAAATAGAGCTGTAATACTCATTTGTCTAAGAGTTATAACATGGTTTGTCCAAGACCCGAGAGCCGTGACATGTCAAGGACTTTAATGTCCATTGCTCCAAATCTTTGTTGTGACAAGACAGAACTGAGAATACACTCACCTGACACAACCAATCCATCCTAAAGGAAATCAGTCCTGAATATTCATTGGAAGGACTGATGCTGAAGCTGAAATTCTAATACTCTGGCCACCTGATGCAAAGAACTGACTCATTAGAAAAGACTCTGACGCTGGGAAAGATTGAAAGCAGGAGAAGGGGACGACAGAGGATGAGATGGTTGGATGGCATCACTGACTCAATGGACATGAGTTTGGGTAAACTCGGGAGTTGGTGATGGACAGGGAGGCCTGGTGTACTGCAGTCCATGGGGTCTCAGAGTCAGACATGACTGAGCAACTGAACTCACTGACTAATCTTGATCTCAGCATCCTGGGTACCCTGCTGTGAAGTCCTCTTGTGTCCTTTCACCATCAAATTTTATATTTTAAATTTAAGTACAGTTGACCTTGGGGGCTTCCCTGGTGGCTCAGACAATAAACAATCTGCCTGCAATGCAGAAGACCCAGGTTTGATCCCTGGGTGGGGAAGATACCATGGAGAAGGGAATGGTGACCCATTCCAGTATTCTTGCCTGGGAAATCCCACAGACAGAGGAGCCTGGTGGGCTACAGTCTATGAGGTCGCAAAGAGTCAGACACGACTGAGTGACTAACACAGCTGACTTACAATGCTGTGTTAGTTTCTACTGTACAGCAAGTGACTCACTTATACATATATATGCATTCTTTCATTAAAAAAAAAAACAAAACATTTATTTGACTACACTGGATCCTAGTTGAGCATGTGGGATCTAGTTCCCTGATCAGGGATCAAGTCCAGGCCCCCTGCATTGGGAGCCTAGAGTCTTAGCCATTGACCACCAGGGAAATTCCTCTTTTTAATGTTCTTTTCCATTATGGTTTATCCCAGGACATTGAACATAGTTCCCCATGCTATTGAGTAGGACCTTGCTGTCCATTGGTTCTATACATAATAGTTTGCATCTACTAACATCAAACTCCAAGTTCATTCATCCTAGTCCCCTTCCCCATCTTGGGTCCTTTTGAAAGAATGCCAGCCTTTGGTCACCTAAGCTGGAGAGCTACTGTAGGAGTTGACGTGAGGCCATTATCTGCGAAGCTCTGGAGAAGGCAATGGCACCCCACTCCAGTATTTACTCTTGCCTGGAAAATCCCATGGATGGAGGAGTCTGGTAGGCTGCAGTCCATAGGGTCGCTAAGAGTCAGGCAAGACTGAGCTACTTCACTTTCACTTTTCACTTTCATGGACTGGAGAAGGAAATGGCAACCCACTCCAGTGTTCTTGCCTGGAGAATCCCAGGGACAGAGGAGCCTAGTGGGCTGCCCTCTATGGGGTCGCACAGAGTCAGACACGACTGAAGCAACTTAGCAGCAGCAGCAAGCAATTCCAAGGCTGCAAATAGAGATGGATCTATTCTGCCTTCCGTAGTCTATGCAGCAGAGAGGAGGTGGGGGCAGAGGAAAGATGCACACACGATGATAAAAGGAGTCAGGAAGGCTCAGCTGCCAGACTCCCACCAGACAGGAGAAGGGAAGAATGGGGGGAAATCGGAACCTTTGTCTGCCATCACTGGAGTATTCAGAGGCTGGTTGGAAGCAGCAGTCTCCAGGGGGACCTAGAAATGGTTAACTCAGTTTCTCTCCTGATGAGTAGCTTCAGCTGCTCATCAATAGAATCTCCAGCTGATAATTATTAAGTGAAACTGGGGGCTTTCATTTGCATATGTAAAGCATACTTCCCTCTGAAGCCACAATGGGAGGGAGAAGCACTTCCTGATTGTGCAGCCCTGGGGAGGCTGGGGCCGGGCGGGGCTCCAGCCTGCTTTGTATGTGCTTCTCCATACTCATCAAGCCAGAACTCAGCAGAAATAAACCCCACATCTCAAAATGCGCCTTTGTCAAAATCCCCAGCTCAGATAAGAGACCTCCCTCTCAGCTCTGGTGAAGAGGCAGTCTACTGTGATAGGTGTCTGTAAGGCCTGAGATTATCCAATCTGGCACATGTGGGCAGGCACACACACACCTGGGTTATTGTACAGGATGATGGAGCGGTTATTAGTTTCTCCAAAAAGAAGGCTTTTATCCTCCTCATGTATTTGACACTTTTCAATCTTGGCACCTGTCGATTAAGAAGCTCCAGCCCCAAAGAAGCAAGAAGGAAATGCAAACAGCATCAAATTCCAAGTATCTGATGGCTCATCTCTGTTATGACATTTATCTTGGCTTGTGAGGAGGAAAGAAGTTACTGAGCTTGTCTCTCCTCCCACGGGAAAGGATGGCACACAGGAAAAAAGCCTCCATTCCCAGGAGTATAGCGAGGACACTGTCCTTAGTAAGGCTTGAAAAATCAGGGACTTTAAAAGACCAGTCATTTGCTGGGACATGAATGTAATAAGGAAGCTGCCAGGATTGTCTAAATTGTGTAGGATATCTAAGATGATACCCACGACATTCTAAAGACAGAAACAGACAACAGGATGAGGAAACAATATAAATGATTAACTCTGGGTCTTTCCATCCTGAGCTAAAGTCCATGATCCTCTTGGCACCTCAGTTCCCCCATTTGGAAAATGGGAGTAAAGATTCTGCAGGAATTCTTACATGAGGCCAACCACATTTTAATGTAAGATCTATAAACATGCCTTCATTAGACAATGTTTTGAAATGAAGCTAAGACTTCTTCTGTAAGAACATGCTCAGGTAGGAAATTCTATTAAAACATCGCCTTCCTGTTTCATGTGCTAAAACCACAAAGAAGTTGCCAAATGCTTTTGGTCTAGGTATCTTTAAGATGTAAGGAAAATGTAGAAAACAGACATTTGTGAAGTAATCAGAGTACAGCATTCCTTTCTCATTTTTATCTTTCCCTCCAGTTTTTTAGTTGTCTTGTTTATATTTAATTTTTATGGCAATCAAGGTTGTTCCAAAATATACAACTTAGTTGTTTATTGACATACTTCTTCCTGTACTATGTCATTGTTACGTAATTCTGTTATTAATTACATTCTAGTTTAGTTATATTAATTATATCATTTAATTATATGGTAAAGTCTTGACGATATATTAAAATGACTTTAGCTAAGAACACAGTTCAAGTGGGGGGAATCAGCAGTGCCAAATGGCATTAGAAAACAGCCAGGAGCGAGAGACTCCACATGCCCTAGACAGTGCTTGAGAGAGGGCCTGGAGGAAGGCTAGGTTACTGGGTGTGTTCTTATGTGGAGTAAGAAATCTTCCACTGAGTATCTACCTGGTGGCACTGCTGGGATGAATACATAAGATAATGCACAAGAGGCATTTGGATTCCCATAATAGGTATGAAATCAAGACTTGGTAAAAATTTCTTAGTAGTAATTTATCTCATTACATCAGTCAAGCCACTTTTCCTGTCAACGATGGATGCGAGGTTTGAAATCACTTCCCATGTGCTTCTGATAAAAATACTCCTCCTTCCCATTGGTGGAACACCCGGAGACCAATTTGGAGCATCTGTGGATGTGCTAGTCCATTGTTCCTTCATGTGAAGTGATGTAGGTGGAGAAGCGATAACTTCTCCATGAGGCAAGTGAGATCCAGGGACCCACAGGCAACTGCCTAACATCTCTGGGAATGTTAGGAGCAGGACCAGAAGGCGAAAGGAATTCTCTTTGTGCTAGTTCACATTTCTTGAAGTTGTTCTATTGCATATGATGCTGCTTCTTATTCTCCTTCTAAAGTTATAAAGAGGCTATTATTTCATGACATGAAAAGGTGAAGAGAAACAGATATTCCTTTGCAAAAGCATCAGGAGTGAGTAGACAGAAACATCTCTGCAGACCCCTCAGCCTTCCATGGGCTCCCACATGAAACACTGGCCAGGCCTTCAGTCCTGAAGCCTCAGTCTGTGTAACTAAAGTCTTCAGGACCGCACAGTTGCAGCAGAAGGGAGGAAAATCTTTGCCTGCAGTGAGGGAGTCAATGCTGAGGAGAAAGCACAGGGTTTCCCAGCTGTGCTGCCATTGGGAAGTTGCTGAACACTGCTAAGCCTCAATGAACAAGGACAAACTTTTCTGTCACTTCCAGGGCCATTGGGAAATGTGTGTGTGTGTGTTTTTTTTTTTTTTGGAAAACAACAACAACAACAACAACAGCCTATGGGAAAGGCCTAGATTGGACAGGTAATCTTACGGGGATAGGACACAACGTTCTTCCTAAGTGAAGATACATAGGACTAAGTCCGTACTACTATTCTGATGAGCCTGTTGTTTACTAGTAAAAACAGCCCTCTGTGCTCATGAAAGCATTACCATCCTCATATTATAAAGATAAGGCAAAACTGAAGACAAACAATGTTCATAGAGCTCTGAAAAGCCATGTGAATCATTCCAACCTGGTGGAGGGTACTCATCATGTCAGAAGGCTCCTGATGTTACATTAGTTCCAGGAACAGACATGAAAAATAAACAAGACAGTGAGCAGGCCCCTGACTGGCCACCATCTGCTAGTCGAGGCCTGGAGTGACCTTGCCCACATGCTTTAGTGTAAAACCCAAGCCCTGCTCCCTTTGATAGGAGCCATGCCACAGTCCCCAAGTCGCCGTCGCCTCTCAGTTAAGTAGCTGCAAGCACAGCTGTATTTTCAGAATATTAGAGGGGCCTGGGAATCCGAGCCATCAGGCAACTTAATATATTTCCTTCTCAAGGAAACAACAAACACATCTGAAACAGGTTAAATCTACAGTTTCTAAGCCAAGAGATGTATGTATGGGTCAATGCCTCACAACACCAATAAATGCAAAAGAATCAAACTGCCCTTCACTGTCATCGGTATTATGATTTAGGAGGATGATGTGCTTGTTCCCAGAGAGGTCAGTAGAAAGTGGCCAGAGAGAAAATGAGGCCATGGGGAGAAATAGATATGGCATGTCCTTAAGTTCAGGCCATTCAAAAGACATCCTCATACAAACGAAAAGAGCCGCGTACATGTCAACCTGTCACAAACTATTATTTTATTTCCTGCAATATAGAAGCTTATTCCAAACCAAATTCAATAGGTTTTCATTCACTCACTCATTCATTCATTCAATCTATACCTTTATAAAGCATCTGCAATATGGTAACATGAGGCAGTTCCTCAAGGAACTGAAAGCCCAGTGCAAGGAAAGAGAAGTTAAAACGACAGTTGGAGAGATCACGTATAGGACTAAGGACAGTGTGTGCTGGGGAGCACGGAGGAGCACCTCCGAGCTTAGCCTGAGAGGTTCAGGGAGCCTTCTAGGAGCCATCACATCCATGCTGAGAGCTAAAGCATGAGAGGAGACACGTTCAAGCAGAGTTAACAGCAAACGGAAAGGCTCAGAACCATGGTTCCCATACTGTCTGCCCAGGTGCCCCAGCATACCATAGTAAACCCCCAGGGGCACCGTGGATGTTTGAAAAGCTCCCGAGAAGTACAGCAATTCTCAGTATCTCTGGGCACTTCCTGTGCGACCAGGTAGTTCAAGATTTCCACAGTAGATTATACCAAAATACATCCTGTATTTTTTGCAAAGCCAGGTTTTCAGAATTCTCTGTGATAAAAAGCAGGAGCTGCATGAAAATTAATGTGCAGTGGGTGTCCAGTCTGATGCTAAGGTCTGACAAGAAGGTCTGTGGATGTTTGCCCAACAAGTAAGCAAAGAATGGGATGACAGAGGATGAGATGGTTGGATGGGATCACTGACTCAATGGACATGAGCTTGAGCAAGCTCCAGGAGTTGGTGATGGACAGGGAAGCCTGGCATGCTGCCTGCAGTCCATGGAGTCTAAACAGTCGGACACGACCGAGCGACTGAACTGACTGACTGAAACATCCCACAAGTAAATGGTTGTGGTTATTTAAGAGGGAAATAAAAATATTTTTTCCTTAAGTTTATGTGTGTTCTCTTTTAAAACAACTACTAAACTGTTAGGACATAACCACTTAATAGTGGAATAGCTAAGTCTTTGATTTGGCCTATGAGTGGTGTTAAAAAATTACTGAAAATTTTACACCAAGGGTCCCAAGAAATGAGAAAAGGTGGGAAACCTGTGGATTAGAGCCCAGAGAGACAATCCTTAGAGCAGATAGAAAATCCTTTCATCCGACTAAGGCACCGAGGACAAGGTGAGGACTGGATTGGTGAAAGATGACGCCGGAAAGGTGGACAGGGAAGATCCCAGAAAGTCTTGCAAGCGCATGTATGAACTTGGCCTTCACTCTGAGGCCAGGGGAAGACACAGGAGAGCTTTAAACTTCATTGTTGCACAAAATACCACTCGACTTTTACTGGATTTTACTCAGTTCTTGGAAGTGCTGCATTTTAGCCATGTGGATACCACACTGTGGAGTCCAGTTGAGGAATGATGGGTGAGAACAGGTGAGAACCAGACCAGTTCTGGCAGAAGCCCTTGTGAGGCTTCTGCAGAATGGCTTGCAACATCACCTAACTCACTGAACCTAAGGAAAAACAGAGTGTAAAGTATAGAATGCTTTACAAACAAAAGTTATCACTAGCTAGCATTCCGATATGTGAGCTGCATATTCTAAAAGTAGCCAACCAACAGTGAATCTCAGTCCTGCCTTGACCCCTTCTTTGGTGGGTTGCTAACATCTCCTTTCCTTATTCTGTATCACTGCCAAAGCTCATGCATGGTTGGTTATTCCTCTAATCCTTAAAACAACTTTTGGAAAAAAAAAGAAAGAGCTATACGGTGAACTCTGGACAGCTTAGCTTCAGGAGGCATTTTTTTTTTTTTTTGAAAGTGTTAGTTGTGTTTCAACAGGCTCCTCTGTCCATGGAATTCTCTAGGCAAGAATACTGGAGTGGGTAGTCATTCCCTTCTCCAGACTGCTTAACTTCAAGAGTCATTTGTTTTTATTGAAGTATAGTTGATTTACAATGTTGTGTTAGTTACTGCTGTATAGCAAAGTGATTCT
>SJXQ01006395.1:225234-249889 GCA_006408695.1 Aepyceros melampus
TATATATATATATATATATATATATATATATATATATATATAGTCTTTTTCTTTTCCATTATGGTTTATCACAGGATATTGACTATAGTTCCCTGAGCTCTACAGTAGGACCTATTCTTTATCCATTCTATATGTAAGAATTTGCATCTGCTAGTCCCAAACTCCCACTCCACCCATCCCCCTAGGCGCCACAAGTTTGTTCTCTGTGTCTATGTCCATGAATCTGTTTCTCTTTTGTAGATAAGTGCATCTTATTTTAGATCCCACATACAAGTGATATCCTATGGAGATCCAACCAGTCCATCCTAAAGGAAACGAGTCCTGAGTGTTCATTAGAAGGAGTGATGCTGAAACTGAAACTCCAATACTTTGGCCACCTGATGCGAAGAACTGACTCATTGGAAAAGACCCTGATGATGGGAAAGATTGAAGGCAGGAGGAGAAGGGGACAACAAAGGATGAGATGGTTGGATTGCATCACCAACTCAATCAACATGAGTCTGAGTAAGCTCTGGGAGTTGGTGATGGACAGGGAAGCTTGGCATGCTGCAGTCCATGGGGTCACAAAGAGTCGGACTGAGAGACTGAACTGAACTACGGTATTTGTCTTTCTGACTTACTTTTCTCAGAATGATAATCTCTAGGTCCAATCATGTAGCCGCAAATGGCATTATTTCATTCTGTTTCATGGCTCAATAAAAGCCCATTGTGAAGAAGCATTTGAAACAATGCATGTTGTCATTTCTCTGAAGTGTAGTCCAAGAGTTTCAAGAATGCTGACTCTTCTTGTCTGCCTGTGTGATACGATTTACAATAAATATGGAAAACCCATCTCCTAAAACATTTTACATGAAGGTTTCTTTTATCCTTTAAAGTGTCATACTGAAGAAAAACTTCTTACCAGTCACAGAAAAGCTTTATCAGCCTAAAGCTAAACTCACTCCCACTCTCTGGCATGTCCATAAGTTAGGAAAAAAAAAATTACAGTAACAGAAAGACAAAAGTCTTCCTGGCCACCCTGGTCTTTGAAAGATGGAAGGAAGGAATATCTTAAAGGCTGACCGAGAGTGAGTGCCTAGCAGAGGAGCCAGGAACACGAGTGTATCACAAGCTCCTTCTCTTGTGCAGGACAAAGAATGGTCAGGGGACAGAGACGTTGGCTATTCCCAAGATCTCCAGCAGAAAAACGTACTAGCTCTGAAAATTGCATCTAGAAAAGCTATCCTATGTTTGCTAACCCTTCCACCTCGCTGCTCAGGGTTGCAGGAGGAGTGAGCCCTATAGAGCCACAAACAAGCTTGGGCTGTCCTCCCAGTCTTCACTCACCCCTCCCCAGGGGAGAGGAGTGACACAGCTGATCAGGAGTCTGTGTGAAGAATGTGTTAGCTCTCAGCTTGACCCTGCTTCCATGCTCTTTCAAGCTCCATCTGCCTATAGGGAGCATGTGTCATGAGTCCCCAGGAAAAGGACCTGATGTGGTTTGCTCCGCTGCTAAGATGGTCTGATTTGGGTGAGGAAATAAGTCTACCTAGTAGAGACACATTCATTCCCCAAATGATTTCATCAAAAAAGTGGTATCTTGATCTCTTTCTGCCTGGTCCTATGTGTCTCTCTCAATGTGTTCTCATCTCAGGTATGGAAGGGAGGGGTACTATGTATTGACCCTTAAAACCTTAACTCTATAAAGAAAGCAAAGAACCAAGTCAGCTGGTAGAAGCGTAGATTTGACACACCACAAATCATCTGCATCTCAATGGCTCAGCAGTAAAGCATCTGCCTGCAATGCAGGAGACACAAGTTCAATGCCTGTGTCGGGAAGATCCCCTGGAGAAGGGAATGGCTACTCACTCCAGTATTCTTGTCTGGAGCATTCCATGGGCAGAGGAACCCTGTGGGCTACAGTCCATGAGGTCACAAAGAGTTGGACACAACTGAGCACAAATATAATATGGAGTCTCCATTGTAGTCAAGACATTATTTAGCCGATGGGGACACTTGGGGAAGAAGGCAGATACGGTTTTTCCTTGGGAGCTATTTATAGTTTATAGGAGTATAATCAATGCCCCTACAGTTACTTATTTAGTCATATTTGTGGTAAGTGCACAGTGCTATGAAAGAGACCTCATCAAGAATCTCTGTCTTAGAGAAGAAATATCATATGACATTCCTTATATGAGGAGTCTAATATGGCAAAACCAATATTGTAAAGTAAAAAACAAAAAAGTAAATTGGAAAAAATAAAAAGAAATGATACACACAAACTTACTTACAAAAGAGAAAGAAACTCACAGACTGAGAGAACTAATTTATGGTTGCAGGAGGGAAGGAGAGAGGAAGTTAGGGAGTTTGGAATGGACATGGACACACTACTATATTTAAAATGGGTAACCAACAAAGACCTACTGAATAGCACAGGGAACTCAGCTGAGTGTTATGTGGCAGGCTTGATGTCAGGGGAGTTTGGGGGAAAATGGATACATGTGTACATAGGGCTGAATCCCTTTGCTGTTCACCTGAAACTATCATAGCATCATTAACTGGCTATACCCCAATGCAAAATAAGAAGTTAAAAAACAAAACAAAACAAAAAGAAATTCTCTGTTGTGGTCAATGTTTTCACCACATGGGCAAGCCTAAGACTCAGGAACCACTCTCAACACCAACACTGCACCCTCCCTCGTCCCTCGCCCCTGCTCCAGCTGCTAAGTTGCTTCAGTCGTGTCTGTCTCTGTGCGACCTCATAGATAGCAGCTCACCAGGCTCTGCCGTCCCTGGGATTCTCCAGGCAAGAACACTGGAGTGGGTTGCCATTGCCTTCTCCGCACCGCCCCTGCTTCTGGACCAGAGCTAATTCATCATCCAATCCTAGCTACTTCATCTCCTCATTACCTTGCAGGCAAATCAGACTCTCTCCATCCCTACCAGCAACTCCACACATCAATTTCCCAGTTGGTCTCTTCCCGACTGCTGCAAATCATCTCCCAATTGATCTGCTTGGATCCATTGCTTTTTAAAGTTGTTTTTAATTGTGGTAAAATAAACATGGTATGAAATTTACCATTTTCAATATGCAAGGAAGTGGCACTAAGCACATCCTTATTGTTGTGACCGTCACCACCATCCATTTCCAAAACTCTTTTCATCTGGCAAAACTGAAACTCTATACCCATCAAACAAGAACTCTCCATAATGCTTCCCCTCAGCTCCTGGCATAACCATTCTACTTTCTGTCTCTCTGAATCTAACTGCTCTAGGTACCTCCCATAAGAGGAATCACACAAGATCTGTCTTTGGACAGCTGGCTTCCCTCGCCTAGCAGAATGTTCTTGGCTCACGAGTGCCTGATTTCCATTCTCTGCATCACCCAGCACTGGGGAACAAATGAGCACAAGCATGGGTTCAGGAAAGGCACACGCCTGAGAAAGGGAGATTTGATCCAAGAACTGAAAAGTGATAAAAATTTAATTAGCAAACACAGGAGAGATAGTAGATCCAAAACAGAAGGGCAGTAAGTCAAAGTCCTCATGGGAGAAGGAGGCGGGTAGACTTGGGAAACTGGAAAACAAACTACATAGCACAGAGCAAAGACCAGAGTGGGGGAGGAGCATGAACAGGGAGGGGGCTCCAGGGGATGGACTGCCCCAAGCAACAGAACCTAAAGGCCTGAGCAAAGAGAATCAGACTTCCTAGGTGGCTCAGATGGTCAAGAGTCTGCCTGCAATGCAGGAGACTCAAGTTCAATCCCTAGGTCAGGAAGATCCCCTGGCAAAGGGAATGGCTATGCACTCCAGTTTTCTTGCCTGCAGAATTCCAAGGACAGAGGAGCCTGGCTGGCTACAGTCCACAGAGCTGCTAAGAGTCAGACACGACTGAGAAACTGACGCTTTCACTTTTTCACTTTCAAATTGATAATCTCTGAAGACTTCCAATCCCAGCAAGTTCTAGTGTAAACAGTACTATACTGTTGAGGGGCTTTTCAAAAGAACTGTCTCTAAGTAACTTTCCAAGACTACCCTTACCCCACACATAAGGACTGTAGGCAGGGCAATAACCCTCATTTCTTATATGCATTGTCTCGATTAATCCTCCAACACCTTTTTGAAGTAAATAATCGTCTCCAATCTACAGGGTAGTAAATTGAAGCAAAGACAAGTAACTAGCCCAAGGCCATTCTGCTGGAAAGTGAGAGTCTGAGATCTGGACAAGATTTGTTTTCAACCACCATGAAGTTTTCACCAAATCATGTCCTTCTGAAGCCTGGAGTGTTTTTTTTTTTTTTTTTTAATAGTTATTTAAATTCTTATTCCAAAGGACAGTTCTATGTTTTGAGGCATCACAGACAATATGGCAGTCTAAGCAAGTTGTAGGTGATATTTTAGTAACGAAGGATATTAGGATTTTTTTTTTTTTTTTTTCAGAAAATATAAAAAAGTAGCTAATACAGATTCAGTGCTCACTGTACTTGCTGGGAGACTCATGTCATAGCTCTAAGTTTCCCCAAAGAAGGCAGGTTCTGGAAATGAAACCAGAGGCACAAGAGCCAGTCAGTTACGGGTGGGAGAATCCTCCGAGCCATCAGTGGCCATGAGTGGTTCTTTGCATGTGACAGCGTGTCCAGTGAGTTCAACCAGAACATCACATGGTTACAGATTCAAAGGGAAGAAAAAACATTTGTTGCTGCCCAGTTGTGTCTGACTCTTGGCAACCCCATGGACTACAGCCCACCAGGTTCCTCTGTCCATGGGCTTTCCCAGGCAAGAATACTGGAGTGGGGTGCCATTTCCTCCTCCAGGGGCTCTTTCCGCAGTAGGGATAGAGCATGTGTCCCCTGCATGCAGGTGGATTCTTGACCACCTGTCTCAGAATGCTTTCTAAAGACAGTTAAACAGAACCAAGAATGGCATCAAGTATACTAGACAAATTTAAGTGAAAAGCCAAAATACATAAACACCAATAGGGCTAAACAATAAAATGTGAAAGTGAAAGTCTAAGATAATATACAACAGGAATAGTAGATGCTATTTTATTCACTCCCACAGAGACTCTCAGGTTCTTGAAAAGGTGTTGGAAAACTTTTCCTATAAGGGTCCAGATACTAAAGATATAAGGGCCAGATACTAAATATTTTTGACTCAGCTGGGTCACCTATAGCTCAAAGTAGCCACAGACAGTATATTAAAAAAAGCTGTGCTCCAAGAAAATGTTCTTTACAGAAACCTATGGTGAGCCTGATTTGACCTGTGGTCCATAATTTACCAACCCTCCCGCCTTCCACCCCTTCTCTCTCACACTCCCTATCGCTCCCTCCCTCTATTCTTCCCTTGTTCTCCCTCCCTACCTCCCCTTCTATCCCTCCCTCCTCTCCTTCCCTTTCTCTCTCTTCTCCTTCCCTCCCAACCTCCCTACCCCTCTGTCCAAAGTCCTAGAGTCTCCCAGTGATGCTCTCCTTAGGTGTCCACAACATTCTCCCTGCTCTACCATCCAATGTTCTCTGCTAACTCTCAAGTGCCTGCCTTCACATCCCCAGCTGATGTGAGAATGGGTACACCTGCCAGAGTGGCACCAGTGCCCCGATGCCACCCTCTCCTTCTGCTCTGGACCCACAGCTTCTGCCCAGTGTCTGTCCGTCCAAATTCTTGAGATGGAGCATCCAACTGGTTGCAAGCTCAGGGATTAACCAGGCCTGGGTCACAGGTGCATTCTTAGCCCAAACAACCATGGTCAAGGATGGAGCAGACCTGTGATGCCAGACACATTTAGGGATGCCTGCCAGAGCCACGAGCCACAGCCAGTTCTTTGAGAGGGGCTGGCGTTCACCTCAAACATGCCTAACATCAGAAAGAGAGGAAGGGTGACTGGGATCTACAATCCAAGAGCAACAGCAGACAGGCTGAAGGAGCACAAAGCCAAGCTGGAATCAAAAAAGTACTTAAAGGAAGTGGGATGTGTTTACTCAGTTTGGGAAGAATCTGAAGATTCTTGGAGAAAGACCAAATGAGAGTGATAAAAATAATCATATGGATGAAAAAAATCCAGTATGCAAAACTATAAAAATACAATTGTGGTAAAGGCTGCTCTTATCTTATGTAAAAAGGGGTACTACTGAACAGTTGCAGAAAGCTGCTTTTAACCCATATGGGGCAGAATACCAGAGAACAAGAACCCCAGTAGGGGCGTCTATCTGACTCAAAGAAGTTGATAGTAAATTCCAACAGAAGCTGCAAATGGGTACAACCCAGTGTCTGAATCGACATAAATAAGTAGGTATAAGTTAACCTGAATGTGTACACAGAACATGGGAAGGGGGAGGTTAACTAGCATTGCAAACAATTCTTCACTTTGTATCAGAATTGAACATGGAGATGCTAGACCAGGAAAACTCATTAATTTCTTTGATTTCTCTGTCCAAATGGACCTTAGGCAATGAGAAAATAAATCTCTGCTCAAGTTCTGTTTTTAGCATAAGCACTGGAACCAGCTCTCTCCCTCTGCTTCTCCAGGCTGACCCAGATCTCTCAGCATTATTTAAACACACACTGAGATCGGAGGACGGTGTGTGGTTGCGAGGTGGCTGACCCTCCACAATTGTGAGTGGAGTTCCGCTATAGGATGGAACCCTTCATGACCATGAGGAAGAAGAGCATCTGAGGCAGTTTTGCATCTCGATGGCCAAGGCATCGTGGTGGGGACACAAGTGACCCTCCCCCCTCAATTCTTTTTCTTGATGTTCTGCTAGTAAAAGAGTTGTACACTGAGGACATAATCTCAGGGTTTTAGGCAGTGAGTCTTAATGGCAGAATTATCTTTAGAGTTTTGTAAAAAATAATTAAAAATATTTGCCAGGTACCCACCCACAAAACTCCAATTCAGCATGTATCACATTATGTTTTCTAGTTTAATATGGATCTAGGAATTAATTATCCATCACCCACCAATATGAGAGACTTAAGAGACTTAGGTTCAATTTCTGGGTTAGGAAGATCCCCTGAAGCAGGGCATGGAAACCCACTCCAGTATTCCTGCCTGGAGAATCACAAGGATAGAGAAGCCTGGTGGGCTATAGTCCACAGGGTCCCAAGGAGTTGGACATGATGGAAGTGACTTAGACAGCATATTAAAAAGCAGAGCCGTTACTTTGCCAACAAAGGTCTATCAGTCAAGGCTATGGTTTTTCTAGTAGTCATGTATGGATGTGAGAGTTGGACTATAAAGAAAGCTGAACATTGAAGAACTGATTCTTTTGAACTGTGGTGTTGGAGAAGACTCTTGAGAGTCCCTTGGACTGCAAGGAGATCCAACCAGTCCATCCTAAAGGAAATCAGTCCTGGCTGTTCATGGAAGGACTGAGGCTGAAGCTGAAACTCCAATACTTTGGCCATCTCATGTAAAGAGCTGACTCATTTGAAAAGACTCTGATGCTGGGAAAGACTGAAGGCGAGAGGAGAAGGGGACAGCAGAGGATGAGATGGCTGGATGGCATCACTGACTCGATGGACGTGAGTCTGAGCGAACTCCGGGAGTTGGTGATGGACAGGGAGGCCTGGCGTGCTGCGATTCATGGGGTCGTAGAGAGTCGGACGCGCCTGCGCGCCTGACCTGAGCTGACTGAGTAGAAGCACAGAGCCCTTCAGATGGCTCCTGTCGTGTAGTCTGCCTCGAAGACCGCTGGTTTAGGGCAAGAAACATTTAAACAAGGATGCAGACACCTTGGCCAAGGAGGGAAAGCCGATGAGTAAAGATGTCTATGGGCCAGCAAGTGAGGTCTGGAGCTGCTTGTGCAGGGGCTAAGTACTGCAGCTGAGTTCACACCTAAGAGGTGGCTCAGGAGAGGGCTGAAGGCAGAGCCCCACTGGAAATTTCAGAAGAGGCAGCTCATCTCTGCACCAGGTGGGAGGAGGGGCTGAATGGATGTGGAGTTTCTCTGAAACTCCATGAACCCAAGATTCACACAAGGTAGGACGCCCTGTGGCCTCTGGAATGGTTTTCCAGGCCGATGTTCAGATTCGATGCGACAGAAGATTCTGGGAGTGCTACTATGCATTAAACCTAAGTTGCTTTCCCCTTTTCCTCTAACATGCTTGCCCATCTCTTATTTATGAAAATTCACCCCAAATACTCAGAAGGTGCTTTAAAAATAACCCTCTCACCCCAAAATACCTTCTTGAACTGACTCTATCACATATACTATTTATTAATGTATAACACATATACTATTAATGAATGTACAATGAGCACTTGTCTCGAAGACACTCCTTCGCGAGATTTCTCCATGGCTTACTCCTGACTTCAGTGAGACTTGATCCAAATGTCTGCAGGTCCAAGACAGCTGCCTGAGCACTCCGTCTCAAACACCCTCCTATGCCAAGTGCCAGTGGTTATCTGCCTTCCCATTTTTCCTCATAGAACATACCACCATTTGCCATTATATTTTTAAATTTTAGTATCTATCTTTCCCAGGACTTCCCAGGCAGTCTAGTGGCTGAGAGTCTGTGCTCCCAATACAGTGGTCCACAATTCCAACCCTGGTCAGAGAACTGGACCCCGCATGCCACAACTAAAGACCCTAAAAATAAATATATTTTTTAAAAAGTCTGTCTTTCCCATCATGAAGTAAACTTCCTGAGATCAAGGAGTCTGTTTCGCTCACTGGTTACCTCCAATGTCTAGAACAGCACGTGGCACAAATTTCTCAGATCTTTACCGACTGAACAATGAATGTAGGAACTGATCTATGTACCAGCCACTTGCTGGTTACAGGCTGTAATGGGTTGACCCATGTTTTCCCCAAGTTTGTCCTCTGACACACTTGGAAACAGGGTAGTTGTAGGTAACTAGCTAAGATGAGGTCTGCCTGCAGCAGAGTGGGCCCCTATTCCAGTATGACTGGTGTTCTTAGAAAATGGGAAATCTGCAAAGAAGCATGCGGGCAAGAGACAGCTATAAAATACCAGAGTGATGCAGCCACAAGCTGAGGAGTGGCCAGAGGGAGACAGTAGACAGACCTTCACTAGCACCTTCGATGGAGCACGGACTTACTCACTTCTGGATTTTGGACTTCGGGCCTCCAGAAATGTTAAGACAATACATTCCTTTTGTTTGAGCCACTCAGTTTGTGGCACTTTATCATGGCAGCCCCGGCAGACTAATACACAGGGACTCCAAACCAAGGATATTCCATTCCAGCCTGAAACTATTCACCTTCCCATCTGGGCCACTCAAAACTGCATTCTCCAGGCCACTGTCAAAAAACGGGATTTCCATAGAGCCTCTGAACACTGAGTTTTTCTGGTGACTCAGACAGTAAATAATCTGCCTGCAATGCAGAAGGCTCAGGTTCAGTCCCTGGGTTGGGAAGATCCCCTGGAGAATCGAATGGGTACCCACTCCAGTATTCTTGCCTGGAGAATTCCATGGACAGAGGAGTGTGTGGGCTATAGTCCATGGGGTCACAAAGAGTCAGACACGACTGAGCAACTAACACTTTCACAGAGCCTCTGAGCAATGATAAAGGGAAATAAGCATGGGGAGTAAGTGGACAGGTAAATGAGATAACCATTTCAGGGGCAAATACCCTCACATGAATTCAGAGTTACAGGCATGTTTACATCAAAATCAGTCAGTAGTCTCTTGTTTGAACCCTCCCAGCTCCAGAACTGAGAGAAAGTCCAAAGGAGATCTTTGATAAACAAACATGTATCCATCAGGCTTTACATTAACGATTAGCTGGGAGCAGCTCTTGCCCCACCTGACAAGCTTTTGGGAGGCACAAGAAAAACAATCTGAATAGCTGTGCCATCCTCCTGGGTCCCAAAGAACAGACTCTTGCCTTTTGGAAAGGGTGAAGCCCACCCATGAGGGTGGAAGATGCAGATTCTTCTTGTATTAAGCAAAGAGAATCCTGACTTTCAGATGTCTCATTGAGACGCTACCCAGAAGGCAAGTCATTATTTCAACTCAGATGTCTTCCCAGAATACCCCCTTGTCATCTGCTTTCAAAAAAACTGAAAAGATGATGTTGTTGGAAATGTCATCTGCCTGTTACGCAGAAGCAAAATCAAAGTGCTCTTTGTGTTAAATGTGACTATCATCTCACTTGAAATCCAGAGCATAAATGTTACTAATACCCTCTGCAGTCACCCAGCCCGCTATCAGCTGGAGGAGGCTGCAAAGACAGATTCGGATTTCATAATTTTGCCACTTATTTTTTCTTGTTAATTTAAAATAGCACAGTGTTTTAATTGCACTCAATTTAATGTATATACCTGCCAGTTCCAACACCCCTCATTATTTATATTGCTGGAAAAGCACTTAAAAATCAAATTGCATAATTTGTACTTGTACATCTTTAAGGTAGATTTATATCTGAAATTGTCAAATAGCAGTGGGCAGCATGGTTTTGAATATTAAGTTTGAACAAGTCATCAACCCCTAAACACATTTAGAGAATGATGAAAACGGGTCATTAGTTATTTGGGTAGGTAGCTACTAAAAGACGAGTTGAAAGGTAAATTCATGTCTGTAATGTTTAGGCGCAAGGGATCTAGGGCCAGACTATTGGGGGGAAGAGAGGAAAGCAAGGAACAGCAAGCCATCACATGGCACATGGACATTCCAATTCTGTTACCGAGGTCCCTCCCACACTCATACTGGGAGACCAACACAGCACCACCTGACATATTACCATCACGTTGATAATGTGAACTTCTTGTTGGCTCTGCAGTTTTGTTAGAAATATCATATAAATCTGTGTATTGAGCTATTCCAATTGATTCAAACTGTCTCTTCACAGCAGTTGCAACAAAGTTGCACATGAAAGTAACACCATGAAAGTTACTTATGTCTGTGAACTGTGTTGCTTGGGAAGGGGACTGCAAGATATTCAGGTTGAAGAATTAAGCTTGAAGAGAGATACATGGAACAAATGGCCTGTGACCTGGCCCTGGTGCGCCCCCACTTCAGTCCCTTATCCTGCACCAGAGCACCCCATGCTATTCCCTATCACCCAAGCCTCTACTATTTCCTCCAAACAGAAAATTCTTAAACAACTCTCAAGTTTCCTAACACCCATCCATAGAACTCCCACAGGCAGAATTTAGTTCTTCTTTGATTGGTCCTGCCACTTTGCATGCAGTCTTCCACACTTCAGTAACTACCTCTTTGTATGAAACCCTCTCTGGTCACATCTGTGTTCTCAGAAAACAGAAGGCTGCTGCAAACCACAGACCACGTGCCTCTGAATCACGGATTTACCCCAACTAATGCACAATGTGCCATAGAGCAGAAGCTCAGTGAAAATCCACTTCTGAGTGCACAACCCACTGTGGGCCAGGCACTCTTCTGGGTGCTTGCCACTGTGTTATTTGAACCCAAGGGGACACCGGAGACATGTGGTTTGATTTCACTGGGACTTGAGAGGCCAATCCTTAGCCCAAAGTGACATCAAGAGCAGGAAGCGGAGTGAGAAGTTCATCCCAGGTTTCCTGGCTTCAACCTACCACATAAGAGAAAACAGGAACAGTGATGGAAATAGCAATAGGTAACACATTATAACCTCCCATGTAACAAGTACCGTGCTAGGCACTTTGAATTTTAATTTTAGCCTTGTAACACTGTAAGACATATGCTGTTATTATTTCCATTTTTAGAGGAGAGGAAACTGAGGAAAAGAATGATTAGGCAAGGAACCACAAAGCCCACAGCAACTAAATGGCGGAAATAATATGTGAACCACCCACCATACCTGCCTCTTCCCAGCAGGCTGACTGTACCCCACCAGGATACCGGGGAACCCTTTCGGCAGCCCTTGGTGGAAAGCCCAAGTGTGTGTCCAGAACTACTAGACTAGAACAGATGTCTTACTGGAGGCGAATACTGGCCCCCAGCCCCACCCTGACCCAGAGTCTAGGAAACGGCAGCACCTTCACATTACCAGCACTGGTTGTAATAGTAACAAGACTGCTCGAGCCTGAAAGCTGCCCTTTGACATGGAAGCCAGGAGGTGGGGGTGGTGTTGACACTAAATCATCCCGAGATACTAACTTAAGAGTTTTACAGTGAGAAGCTCTTTAATAAGACCTGAAGCAAGATTTGGTACCAAATGTGTTTGCCCTTAAGTCAGCAGCATCAGAAATCATCTCGGGTGGTACCCACGGGGAGCACAGGATGTGGCTGGGGAAGGAGTGTCATACAACCCTTCTCTCTGGAATCCCTTCTCTTTGGCATCTGTTCCCTTTCTTTACTCAAACACCCCACCAATGGCACCTAACAACAACTTACAGGAAACATATGAGAGAACCATGGCACAGTGATAGAGACAAGTAAGAGTGCAAAGACTGGCCACGGGCTATCCATGTGCTTTATACCCTCACGTCCCTGGTGCAACTAGGGTACAACCTACCCTCAAGGAAAAGGACTGATGCAAGAGACCCCTTGATGAAGTTTTCCTTGAGGGATTAATCTTGTGTTTCATTGGTTTCCTAAGTAGTACTGCCTATTGGCAAGGGAGTGGCTCACTTAGGGACAGTCATGGCTGCAGAGAACCCTGTGCAGAAATGTGGAATTTCAGTACCTAATTCACTGGAGGTCACTGTGTATATCACAACACATTTCACATTAGTCATGAGTCATGCACCCAGGGATGGAGAAAAAATGTTGCCAAGCCTGCTAAAGTGTAGCCAAGAAGCAGAGAACCGGCTACAGAATGCTACCCTCTCCTCTCTGCAATTCCCTGCACATTTGGCCATGGTGGTTCTCCAATCCCATTTGCCTTCTCACAGCCACCTCCCCTTTCTTCCCTCCAGCCCTCCTACTGTCCCAGCTGAGGTCTGAGCTTTTTACTTCCCTTCCTTAAGGTGCCTGGTGACTTCTGCTGAGGGTCCACATCATCTCGAGTCTTCATTTTGATGACTTTCTAGAGTGGAACCGCCATGCTTCTCCAGACTTCTAACAGCAAAGATCTCCCTGGGAATGAGTATGTAACCAAGACAGAGTCCACTGAACTCTGTCCTTCAACTCTGCACCCAGGGAGGGGAGGAGACAGCATCTGGCTTAGGAAGGGGTGTGGGGGCAGCTGTCACAGGCCCTGGAGATGGAAGGAAAAAGGCAGCATGATGAAGGCCGGGAAACCCTTGGTACTAGGTGAGTGCTGAGAAAACATCAGGGCATTTATACACAAAAGAAACCCAGAGTGACTCTGCCTGAAATGCTGAAAACAGATCCTCCTGGAAGCATCTATGAAGACGTGTGGAAATTCCTGAAAATATGAATATGAGGAACACGTGCTATTAACTGCATTCAAAATTGCACTCCTAATAGCCAGACTATGGAATCGAAACATACCTACTGGGACATCTCAGGGAGCAGAGGTTTTCTATGTTTGGCATGCTATAGAAACGATGGCATCAGAATCAACTGTAAGGTTTATCCAAATGCATGTTCTTGGGCCATAACCCGTTCTGATCAAGCCAGAATCCCAGGCAAGGATTTCAGGAATCTGCCTTTTTTTTTTTTTTTTTTTAAACAACCCCCACTCAGTGGTTTTTATTCCCACTAAAGACAGAGGACACAGTTATATAAATTTGGGGACTCAGAACTGGGTTCTAAGTCTGGTCCTGAGGATGAGGACATCTTTGGAAGATGTCCCTCATCTAAGCGATGTCCTTGCTGATGAATGTGGGACTGGTATTCACATGCCCACAACCCTGTAGAGAACAGAGAAACAATCTTGACATAAGTAAAGCAAAGAACGTGCATGTCACATTCTCACCGCACCTTGACTTTCTCAGCTGTAAAATGTGGACGATCCCAGCTGGTTGTGCAAGACTCAGACAAGAGGAGGCAGACATGGAGAGCAATTAGCAGAGGGTCTGGCACAGCCTAAGTGCTCACAAGATGATATATTCTTCTATGACAGTATCTATCGATCCATCTTTATGGTTGCATATAAATTTACCAAGTATACAAACAGATGCAGCAAAACATGGCAAATTTCCCTCCTTTCTGGGCATCTGAACATTTAACCCATCAGAGCTCATGGATACAGCAGGCAACCTAGCCTACAGCTTACCAGGCTGGGAAACAATGCTTCCTTTTGTGAACCAGAGCTTAGGAACCAGCTTAAGACCGCCTGACTCCCTCTTTCCCTGGCATATCCAATCCATCACCAAGTCCCTTAGGTATCACAATATTTGTACTTATTGTTCAGCTCCTCAGTTGTGTCCAACTCTGCAACCCCATGACTGTAGCATGCCAGGCTTCCCTGTCCTTCACCATCTCCTAGAGCTGGCTCAAACCTATTGAGGCAGTGATGAATCTAACCATCTCATCCCTCTGTCATCCCCTTCTCCTCTTGTCCTCAATCTTTCCCAGCATCAAGGTCTTTTCCAATGAGCCAGCACTTCGAGTCAGGTGGCCAAAGTATTGGAGCTTCAGCTTCAGCATCAGTCCTTCTAATGAATATTCAGGGTTGATTTTCATTTAGGATGGACTGGTTTGATCTCCTTGCTGTCCAAGGGATCTCAAGAGTCTTCTCCAACACCAAAATTCAAAAGCATATCTCAAGAGTCTTCTCCAACACCAAAATTCGAAAGCATATCCAACCCAAATACTTCTTAGCCCCTCCACATGGGACCACCATGGCTTGGACTAGCCCCAGCTTGTGGAAGACAATGCCTCCTTCTGGGTCCTGACTGCAAAATTGCTCCCAGCCAACACTCTCTCCAAACAGCAGGACCTTGCTCCGAGCCCATCAATGCAGGGTTGCCAGCATTCAGCAAATAAAAATACAGAATGCCCAGTTATGTCCAAACTATACAATTAACCATGGTTTATCTGCAATTCAAATTTAACTGGCCGTCCTGTATTTTATCTGGCAACTTTTATCAATGCCTTTCTGCTGCACTTGGAATCAAAACCAATCTCTGAACTAGCATCTGCAAGCCGCACACCACTGGCATCGGCCTCACCCTCTGCTCTCACCATTCCCTGAGCACATCTATCTTGCAGCCTCAGGATGGCTACACTTGTCATTCCCTCTGTCTATGATGTTCTTATCTCAGATCTTTGCTTGGTTCTAGCCCTGGCTCCAATCAGCCCTTTACAGTAAGTATTCTATACACGAACAAGCTCTGCTCTGAGAGTACATTGGTAAGTCCAATTTGTTCATAAGTAAGTCCAACAAAATTAGCCTAGATACCCAACTAATACAATCAGCTGTAAAATAATAGGGTTTATAATACTTTTCACACAAAGAACAAACACAAAAATAAAAATTTTCTATTTATACACTTATTTTTTTCATTTTCAATAATTTTGTTGATATATACTCATATAAATAATTAAATTTGTATACACATAACTATTTTGTATTCAAACACACACTATTCACTCAACAACAAATTTCTTTGAGGACCTGCTATGAAAACATTTTTAATCTTATAGTACAGTATCATGCAGCCATGGAATTGAGATGCTTGCTCCTTGGAAGAAAAGCTATGACAATCCTAGACAATGTAATAAAAACCAGAGACATCATTTTGCCAACAAAGTTCCATGTAGTCAAACCTATGGTTTCTCCAGTAGTCATGTAGGCATGTGAGAGTTGGACCAGAAAGAAGGCTGAACACCAAAGAACTGACACTTTTGAACTGTGGGGCTGGAGAAGATTCTTGAGAGTCCCTTGAACAGCAAGGAGATCAAACCAGTCAATCCTAAAGGAAATCAACTCTGAATATTCCTTGAAAGAACTCATGCTGAAGCTCCAATACTTTGGCAAAAAGCATACCTGATGTATACTCTAATTCCTGATGTGAAGAGCCAGCTCATTGGAGAAGACTCTGGTCCTGGGAAAGATTGAGGGCAGGAGGATAAGCGGGGGACAGAAGATGAGATGGCTGGATGGCATCACCCACTCAATGGACATGAGTTTCAGCCAACTCCAGGAGAGAGTGAAGGAGAGGGAAATGTGGCATGCTGCGATCCATGGGGTTGCAAAGAGTCGGACACGACATAGTGACTGAACAACAACCACACAGTAACATGAGAAGTACAGCAGTACAGTACAACATGGAGAAGGCGATGGCACCCCACTCCAGTACGCCTGCCTGGAAAATCCCATGGATGGAGGAGCCTGGTGGGCTACAGTCCAAGGGGTCACAAAGAGTCAGACACGACTGAGCGACTTCACTTTCACTTTTCACTTTCACGCATTGGAGAAGGAAATGGCGGCCCACTCCCAGTGTTCTTGCTTGGAGAATCCCAGGGACGGGGGAGCCTGGTGGGCTGCCGTCTATGCGGTCGCATAGAGTCGGACACAACTGAAGTGATTAGCAGCAGCACAGTACAACAGCTGGCATCAGGGGCTGGCGTCAAGTGAACACTCAAGAAGGGTTACTGACTGGAGGAGGTAGAGGAGGTGGGAGATGGCAGAGCTGAAGGATCCTCAGCAATAGGAGACGGAGGGAAATTTCATCACACCCAACACTGATGGCACAGGTTCCTTGCAGGAGCCAGATGCATGTCTGCATCTTTGAAATCATAACTTGAACGTTCCTATGTAACGGATTTACTGTAACCTAATATGGCCTCTTCAAAGACATTCTCCCTCAGGGTCTAGCTCTTTATCTTATTATTTTATAATATTCATTGCTAGTGGACAGAATTTCTTATCATTGGCCTTACTGGGAAGCAAGTTTTATGAGGACAAAGCCTCTTAATAGAGGCTAATGTTATGAATATACTCCCAGAGCTGAGGAGCATCGGTGGCGCATAGTGGGTACAAAGTAAATAAAAATGGAGTGAAGGAATGTTGGAGAAGACATTGCATTCCACTCTACTCATAAGAGTCCCACAGAAGCTGTGCGAGCTGGAAACACCCGGCAGGTGGGGAACGGGCAGGTGGCGGTTCAGGAGTGTACATGAATTCAGGTACAGTTCATGCTGGGAAAGTGGCAGGGCAGGAGGGGGCTGGGAGGCAGCAAGACCTGTTTGTCAGGGAGGTCTGATGCCAATCGGGATGTCTACCTCAATAGCAAAGACACCTCAGTGCCAATCCTTGGCCTATTCTTCCTCAAAAAGAAGGGCTCTCACATAGAAAACAAACTTAGGGTTACCAAAGTGGAAAGGTGTGGGGAGGGATAAATGAGGAGTTTGCGATTAACAGATACACACTACTATATATGAAATAATCAACAAATACCTACAACACAGCCCAGGGAACTATATTCAGTACCTTGTAATAATCAACAATAGAGAAGAATTTGAAGAAAATATATACATATGTATGTAAAACTGAATCACTTTGCCCTACACTTGAAATTAACACAACATTCAGTTCAGTTCAGTTCAGTCGCTCAGTCGTGTCTGACTCTTTGCAACCCATGAATCGCAGCACGCCAGGCCTCCCTGTCCATCACCAACTCCCGGAGTTCACTCAGACTCACGTCCATTGAGTCCGTGATGCCATCCAGCCATCTCATCCTCGGTCGTCCCCTTCTCCTCCTGCCCCCAATCCCTCCCAGCATTAGGGTCTTTTCCAATGAGTCAACTCTTCGCATAAGGTGGCCAAAGTACTGGAGCTTCAGTTTTAGCATCATTCCTTCCAAAGAAATCCCAGGGTTGATCTCCTTCAGAACGGACTGGTTGGATCTCCTTGTAGTCCAAGGGACTCTCAAGAGTCTTCTCCAACACCACAGTTCAAAAGCATCAATTCTTCTGCACTCAGCCTTCTTCACAGTCCAACTCTGACATCCATACATGACCACAGGAAAAACCATAGCCTTGACTAGACGGACCTTAGTTGGCAAAGTAATGTCTCTGCTTTTGAATATATTGTCTAGGTTGGTCATAACTTTTCTTCCAAGGAGTAAGCGCCTTTTAATTTCATGGCTGCAGTCACCATCTGCAGTGATTTTGGAGCCCCCCAAAACAAAGTCTGACACTGTTTCTACTGTTTCCCCATCTATTTCCCATGAAGTGATGGGACCAGATGCCATGATCTTCGTTTTCTGAATGTTGAGCTTTAAGCCAACTTTTTCACTCTCAACTATACCCCAATGTTTACAAAAAAAAAGGGGGGGCCCTCAATCAGCTTTTTCACCCATGCATGGTAAAGAATAAAACACCATGACTGCAGAGAACTTCCATACGTTCACTTTCCCCCAAGATTCCACACAACCACACATGGTGGTTATGACTGTTCTCATTTCATTGTTGTTGTGTCTGACTCTTTGTGATCCCCGGACTGCAGCACTCCAGGCTTTCCTGTCCTTCACCATCTCCTGAAGTTTCCTCAAACTCACGTCCATTGAGTTAGTGATGCCATCCAACCATTACATCCTCTGTCACCCAGGCTCAGCAAGGTTAGGTAACATACACAAGACCACATAGAGAGGAAGTAACAAGTCAGGATTTAAATGCAATGAAACATAACATGTTCAACCTAAGAACTTGATAGCTGGGGTGCGTAGGATGAAACCGAGGCCTAACACCCTCTCTACCATAATGTCCATCTATAAAGCAACTACAAAAGAGTAGTACTTGCCTCTCAGAGACACAATAAGGATCAAATGTGTGAGTCTTAACTGCTGAGAACAGCACCCAGCACACAACAAGTAGAACCTAAGTGGTCAGCATCTCTTTAAGCTCAGATGTGTGGAGTCCAAATTCCTCGTATGTTGCATTGTTTTGAACATATCCTCTGGGTACCTTCCTTCTCCTCCAGACACATAACCCCTTTTCTCTGGACCTAGGTCTCATCTAAAGGTTGACAGAAGTGGCCTTGGCTGGTCATTAAGTGCCCAAACTGATGAGCTGGGATTTCTGGGATCTGTCTCCTTCTTACCTCTGATTGATTGATATAGGCACTGTACTTGGCCCCATTTCATCTTCCAGATTCTTTAACCACCACTCACTCCCTGGCCTGAACCCTCTCCAGTGACTTCCCCCACAACACTGGTCTGAGTTTTGCAAGATTTATGCCTTTCCTGAGCACATATCCAAATGTAAAAACACTACATTAAGCACCGGGCCCTGGTTTAGAGCCTCCAGGTCAGTAAATTAAAAATTAGAGATCCCATAGTAACCATCTCTCTTGCTACCATGTTCCTATTTAGAACAATGTATTACTGTATGGCAGAGAAGGCAATGGCACCCCACTCCAGTACTCTTGCCTGGAAAATCACATGGACGGGGGAGCCTGGTAGGCACAGTCCATGGGGTCACTAAGAGTCAGACACGACTCAGCGACTTCACTTTCACTTTTCACTTTCATGCATTGGAGAAGGAAATGGCAACCCACTCCAGTGTTCTTGCCTGGAGAATCCCAGGGACGGCGGAGCCTGGTGGGCTGCCATCTATGGGGTCACACAGAGTCGGACACGACTGAAGCGACTTAGCAGCAGCAGCAGCATTACTGTATGGGCGACGTGCACATTTGCCTGGTTAAGTTATGAGGAATGCAAAAATTCATTCCAGGACTTTTATGAGCTGGGGAGAGGAAATCCTCAGCCACAGTCATGCGGCAATGACTGCCGTCAGCATGTGATCCATTTCCTCTGCTGCTGCTGCTAAGCCGCTTCAGTTGTGTCTGACTCTGTGCGACCCCATAGATGGCAGCCCACCAGGCTCCCCCATCCCTGGGATTCTCCAGGCAAGAGTACTGGAGTGGGTGCCATTGCCTTCTCCGCCATTTCCTCTAACAGGAGCAAATACAGAGTGAACCCAGAGGACGCTCAAGCAGCCATGCTCCATCCTCTGTTCCTGTCCATCGTGCCACAGGAGGCCCCAGAGATCCTGGGGCTCATGTCATGCTATGCATCTGGGGGCCAACTTCAAACCCTGCTGGAATTTCAGGATTTGGTTTGGCAAATATCAACACAGGAAAAAACCACTGAGATGAGACAGAGATGGGGGAAACAAAGGAGAAAAAAAAAAACCCAAAAAACAAGCATGGAGCAGAGGGCTAGGAGGAGAGATTTAGGGGGACAAAAAGGGAAATGGAAATCTTTGGGGAAAAAAACAAACAAAAAAGGAAGGATAAACATTATTTGGGGGAATCCAAAAAGTAGAAGAGACAAAGGAAAGAGGATGGAGGGCTGGACCAAGTTCCCAAGACACAGGATAAGTAGAAACATGGAGAGAGAGAGAAAAAAAAGAGGATAATTAAAATGGAGAGAAAATATGAATAAATATTTTATTTTTATAAATTAATCTATTTTGTCAAGAAAACTCTTTTTAAAAAAATATTGTATTGGTTTTGCCATACATCAACATGAATCTGCCACAGGTATACACGTGTTCCCCATCCTGAACCTCCCTCCCTCCTCCCTCCCCGTACTATCCCTCTGGGTCATCTAAGTGCACCAGCCCCAAGCATCTAGTATCATGCGTATAATGTACATCTTTCACAATGCATGTTAAAGAACTTTTGCCCATAGATGTTCAAACATGTCATTGCCCCAAGCACTAGATGCTTCCATGGGTAATCCTGTCATGGTGTTAAGGGTGAAGCCAGGCAGGCAGGGGCCAAACACAGCTTTCATTCTATAATAGCTCTGTGATTTTCAGCAAGTTGGCGGACCTCTCCAGGTCTCAGTTTCCTCATCTACATTGAGGATAACAGTTTTGCCCCATGGGTGGTACTGAGGATTGAATGCACACATGTTGAACCAGTAAGTGTCATATAATCATCAGAGCTACCCAAGTTTACATGACTGCCCTGATCACTTCATCCTCCCAACAACCCCAGATAGAGATACCTGCATCCCCAGTTAACCCTTGAAGATGATGGTACCCCAGTTAATACACCCAATAAGCAGCAGGATTAAAGAACTTTTGCCCATAGATGTTCAATACATGTCATTGCCCCAAGCACTAGATGCTTCCATGGGTAATCCTGTCATGGTGTTAAGGGTGAAGCCAGGCAGGCAGGGGCCAAACACAGCTTTCATTCTATAATAGCTCTGTGATTTTCAGCAAGTTGGCGGACCTCTCCAGGTCTCAGTTTCCTCATCTACATTGAGGATAACAGTTTTGCCCCATGGGTGGTACTGAGGATTGAATGCACACATGTTGAACCAGTAAGTGTCATATAATCATCAGAGCTACCCAAGTTTACATGACTGCCCTGATCACTTCATCCTCCCAACAACCCCAGATAGAGATACCTGCATCCCCAGTTAACCCTTGAAGATGATGGTACCCCAGTTAATACACCCAATAAGCAGCAGGAGATGGAACCCAAACACACTTCAGGCTCCTTAGACTACAGACCACAGAGGAGGGGAAGAAGGGAAGGAGAGCATGTGAAAGAGAAAAAACCAAAAACAGGGAGAAGCATCCCTTTCTCTTTAGATGAAATGGAAGACATTAAGAAGGCAAAGAAACCAGAGAAGAGGGAGGAGAAAAAAGACCAGAGACCTTGCCTCGGAACTTCTTCAAAGCATGTGGATCCCTTCCTACTTCCAGAAGTTGCATTGGAGCTGACGAAGCATCAGACCCCACAGCCCTCTCCTGGGGAGCACCCAGCTTGACTGTGCAGCTCTGGCAGTTGCAAGCATCACCCTTTGGCTTGAGAGCAGAGTAAATTTGCTGTGGACGTTACCAAGAGAAAATAAATACTGAAACTCCACAAGGACTCCATGCAACGGCTTTCCAAAGTCCAGCCACGTGCTGTAAGCAGATGTGGAGTCAGCCCCGACTGCAAAATCTGAATTCAATTGACATTTTCAGGGAGGAGAGGCGGGGTAGGAGATGAAGTTGCTGGTAGGAAGAACGGTTTCGTACCTTTCTAAAGGATGGGAGGAAGGGGGAATTAAAAATAGATTTGTTGTCGCCGTAACACTGCAAGCCACACACACGACATTGATCAGAGAGAATCCACGTGGCTGAATATTGGACATGGAGGTGCCAGTGGACTCATATCTCATCCACAAATATTGACTGTGCAGTAAGAAAGCCTGGGAGTCCAAAAGTAGATCATGGACCTTCATAGGCCAGCAAGCAAGTCAGCAAGCAAAATCCATGCCTCTCAGCTCACATCCACCATCGCCCATACACACTCAGACACAAAAACTGACCAAGCCCCCCAATCACCTCTCCTAAGCTTCCCAGTGTGTCCTGGCCCACTCCTAACAAGCATGGGCAAAGGCCATGACTCCTCTCAACAGTGAGCCTGGCCCGATTCTCTGGGCCAGCCTCTTGATGGTTCTGATATGGATATAATGGGAGGCCTTTAAGGAACCAGGGAGAGAGAGGGTCTAGGAGGGACCCACCCTGTTCATCTCCAGGTAGCACCAACAATTCTGGGGGAGCAGGCTTCTTCCCTCCTCTGTACCCTCATCCCTTCTGTGTCTTAGCTTCTGTCACACACCTTTAAAGGCAAGCATCTCCCTTATTCCAATAATTCATTCCTTTAAATAAAATGTCCTGAGTCACAAACGTAACAGGGAACCAATTTCCCATAATTTTCAATGGGAAAAGTTCTAATTAAAATTATAAATTTAGATTGTAATTGAAACTTAACAATACGTTTGATGTGAAGCCAACTCTCCCCTCCCAATTTCCTAACATGAAATAAAGACATTGTAAACATCAAACACCTGTGCAGAAGCGACAAATTCTCCTGTGAGGATGTAAAATGTTTACAACGCTGCTTCCTGATCAGAACAGTCTCCGTGCTGCTGTCAACCTGCAGTTGTGGGTGAGGCCGCCTGGCCATTTTCAGTGCCGGTAGCATGCACATCCCTGGCTTGTTCAGGCTTGGAGGTGTCTCAGAGTATCTGTTAGGTGTGTGAGCCTGCATGCTCAGTTGTGGTCTGACTCTTGGCGACCCCATGGACTGTAGCCCACCAGGCTCCTCTGACCAGGGAATTTCCAGGCAAGAATACTGGAGAGTGTTCCCATTTCCTTCTCCAGGGGATCTTTCCAACCCAGGGATCAAATTCACATCTCCTGCGTTGGCAGGCAGACTTTTTACCACTGAGCCACCAGGAATGCTCCAGAGTGTCTGTAGACAATTCCAGTTTTCTACCAACTGTATCTGGTCTAGGACTTAATTTATTGCATTATTTTATTTAAAATATATTGATTTTTGCAAATAAAAATTATCTCTACATAAATATCATCCCCAAAATACACTACTGAGATATGTACTTTCCATTGTAAAGCAACTGTTTAATGCAATAAAAATAAAACGAGGTGTAGACACATATTTTCATATCTAGCCACCAGGCTCATTTCTCATGTCAGTTTTTTATAAAATTCCCTGCAGTTTAATCACTCAAATTAAAGGGTGAGAAAAACATTCATAAAAAATTTTCCACCAAAACAAAACAAGATACGTATTTTCTACAAAGTACTAAAAAAAAAAAAAAAGAAGAAGAAGAAGAAGGGGAGCAATATTACCTGCAGTCCACAAAAGATAGAAGAATCCAAATATTCATCCAAAGATAATGGATAAACAAAATGCAGTACATACATACAAGGGAGCATCACTCGGCCTTGAGAAGAAAGGAAATTCTGATACGTCCTACAATGTGGAAGAACCTTAATGATACTCTTCCAAGTAAAATAAGCCAGTCTTGACAAATAACGCACGATTTCACATATGTGAGGAACTTAGAACAGGCAAACTGATGGAAACAAAATAGAGCTGTGGTTACCAGGGGCCGGGGGAGGGGAAATGAAGAACTGCCGTGATGAAACCATTTTGTATATGAAATCTGGTGATGGTTACACACGCTGTGAATGTACTTAATGCCAGGGATCACACTTACTGACTGAGCTGGTACATTTTATGTTATGTGTGTAATATATATGTTTTGTTTTTGCAACCCCAAGAGGCATGTAGGAGCTTAGTTCCCCAACCAGGGATGTAACTCATGCCCCCTGTAGTGGAAGCATGGAGTTTTAACCATTGGACTGCCAGGGAAGTCCCTATGTTTTATTTCATGACAGTTAAATAAGAGGCACTCTACTTGGAAAACCTCAACCCAGAAGCATGCTGTAGGTTGTATGGTATCAATATCTGGATCTAGTGAATTTGGAATGAAGTTTTCTTGGTGACAGAGTAGCTTGTTAAATGGCATATGGACTGTTGGAAAAGAGGGCTCATTGGTGAGACAAGGTTTTCAAGAAATGTGGAGTGGATAAAATATTTTAGAGGTTCTCTCCTCCTTTTTATAAGCAGACTGAACATCTAGAGAGACTAGAGTCAGCAGCCTTAGTGATGTCATCCCAGGGGTGATCACTAAGCAGTTTTGTTTTCAGACTCTGTTTGGAAAGACTTCTGTTTGCCTGACACGAGGTATTAATAATAATGTGAGAGTTATGGACCCTATAACAACGCCATGCCTGCCTCTTGTTAGCCTGTCTGCGAGGCACTGGCCAGAGCATCTGAAATGATCTAAGGCAGAGAGGTTGCTAGGATCATCTGCGGACTGTTGACAAATGAATCTAGTGAGAGTATAGTGGGATGCTAACCCTCTTTCACCTCAAACGTTTTGGCCACTGGTATTACCAAACAAAATCATTCAAGATTTTTGCATGACTGAATTGATTTAGGTAAATTCATAAAAAAGAAAGAAAGAAAGAAAGAAATAGGAAGACTTCCCTGGTGGTCCAGTGGCTAACACTCCACACTCCCAAAGCAGGGGCTTGG
>SJXQ01006395.1:249910-420167 GCA_006408695.1 Aepyceros melampus
GGGAGTCCTTTGGTCTCTTCCAACTATAAAGTGAGTCGCTCAGTTGTGTCCAACTCTTTGTGACCACATGGAGGGTAGCCCACCAGGCTCCTCTGTCCATGGGATTCTCCAGCCAAGAATACTGGAGTTGGTAGCCATTCCCTTCTCCAGGAGACCTTTCCAACTCAGGTTCAGTCCCTGGGCTTGCAATGCAGGTTCCCGGCCTTGCAGGCAGATTCTTTACCATATGAGCTATTAACCTCATCTCTGAAATCTAGTCTTTGCATGGCTGGCCCTGACTCTGGGGTGCAGAGACTGGGATGCCAGGGGGGAAAAAAGAAATCAGAGTTTGGGATTATCATTCAAGAGTAAGATAAGTAGTTAGCTTCTTACTGGGCATCATCTGTGGATGGATGCTCTATCCAGACTTGATCTTCAATTTCAGCTATTTTAGTTACTTACATTTTTGAGAGGTTTTTTTCCCCCCCAGTGGTCTCCATCCAGTTCAGTAAAAATCACTTTGTCCCATAAAGACACCACCCTTATGGCAGAAAGTGAAGAACTAAAGAGCCTCTTGATGAAGGTGAAAGAGGAGAGTGAAAAAGCTCGTTTGAAACTCAACATTCAAAAAACTAAGATTACAGAATCTGGTCCCATCACTTTGTGGCAAATAGATGGGGAAACAGTGGAAAAAGTGACAGACTTTATTTTCTTGGGCTCCAAAATCCCTGCAGATGGTGACTGCAGCCATGAAATTAAAAGATGCTTGCTCCTTGGAAGAAAAGTTATGACCAACCTACATAGCATATTAAAAAATCAGAGACACTACTTTGCTAACAAAGGTCTGTCTAGTCAAAGCTATTGTTTTTCCAGTAGTCATGTATGGATATGAGAGTTGGATTATAAAGAAAGCTGAGCACGGTAGAATTGATGCTTTTGAACTGCAGTGTTGGAGAAGACTCTTGAGAGTCCCTTGGACAGCAAGATCAAACCAGTCAATCCTAAAAGAAATCCATTCTGAATATTCGTTGGAAGGACTGATATGAAGCTGAAACTCCAATACTTTGGCCACCTGATGCAAAGAGCCAAATCATTAGAAAGGACTCTAATGTTGGGAAAGAGTGAAGGCAGGAGGAGAAGGAGATGACAGAGGACAAGATGGTCAGATGGCATCACCAACTTAATGGACATGAGTTTGAACAAGCTCTGGGAGATGATGAAGAACAGGGAAGCCTGGCATGCTGCCGTCCATGGGGTCACAAAGAGTTGGACATGACTGAGCAACCGAACAACAGCTATCCAGTTCAGCAAAAATCACTTCGTCCAATAAAGTAGTGTCAGAGAACTGGAGTGACCTTAAGCAACTGCTACCTGAGGCAGGAAAGGAAGGAACCAGTCATTCTGTGATTTTTTTAATGACTTCCCCCCTAACATTTTATGAAAGTTTTCAAACATACAGTAAATGTAAAAGAATTTTACAGTGGATGTGAAAATCCCCACATGTATAGTCTACCATTATTAACATCTTATCATACTTGCTATATCATACCTACCCATTCTTCTCACCATCCATCAACCCATTTTTAAAATGCTTGGAAAACTGGTCAACCACTTGTAAAAGAATGAAACTAGATCACTTTCTAACACCATACACAAAAATAAACTCAAAATGGATTAAAGATCTAAACATAAGACAAGAAACTATAAAACTCCTAGAGGAGAACATAGGCAAAACACTCTCTGACATAAATCACAGCAGGATCCTCTATGATCCACCTCCCAGACTATTGGAAATAAAAGCAAAAATAAACAAATGGGATCTAATTAAAATTAAAAGCTTCTGCACAACAAAGGAAACTATAAGCAAGGTGAAAAGACAGCCTTCTGAATGGGAGAAAATAATAGCAAATGAAGCAACTGACAAACAACTAATCTCAAAAATATACAAGCAGCTTATGCAGCTCAACTCCAGAAAAATAAATGACCCAATCAAAAAATGGGCCAAAGAACTAAATAGACACTTCTCCAAAGAAGACATACGAATGGCTAACAAACACATGAAAAGATGCTCAACATCACTCATTATCAGAGAAATGCAAATCAAAACCACAATGAGGTACCATTTCACACCAGTCAGAATGGCTGCGATCCAAAAGTCAACAAGCAATAAATGCTGGAGAGGGTGTGGAGAAAAGGGAACCCTCTTACACTGTTGGTGGGAATGCAAATTAGTACAGCCACTATGGAGAACAGTGTGGAGATTCCTTAAAAAATTGCAAATAGAACTGCCTTATGATCCAGCGATCCCACTGCTGGGCATACACACCAAGGAAACCAGAATTGAAAGAGACACGTGTACCCCAATGTTCATTGCGGCACTGTTTATAATAGCCAGGACATGGAAGCAACCTAGATGTCCATCAGCAGATGAATGGATAAGAAAGCTGTGGTACATATACACAATGGAGTATTACTCAGCTATTAAAAAGAATACATTTGAATCAGTTCTAATGAGGTGGATGACGCTGGAGCCGATTATACAGAGTGAAGTAAGCCAGAAAGAAAAACACCAATACAGTATACTTACACATATATATGGAATTTAGAATGATGGTAATGATAAACCTGTACGCAAGACAGCAAAAGAGACACAGATGTATAGAACGGCCTTTTGGACTCTGTGGGAGAGGGAGAGGGTGGGATGGGTTGGCAGAGTGGCAGTGTAACATGTGTGATATCATAAGTGAAACGAATCGCCAGTCCAGGTTTGATGCAGGATGCAGGATGCTTGGGACTGATGCACGGGGATAATCCAGAGAGAGGGTGTGGGGCGGGAGGGGGGAGGTGGGGGTCAGGATTGGGAGTTCATGTACACTCGGGGCTGATTCATGTCGATGTGTAGCAAAACGAATACAGTATTGTAAAGCAAAACAAACTAAAAAATAAAAATTAATTAAAAATAAATAAATAAAATAAAATGCATTTCAAAACAGTATGTTAGTCATCAGCTCATTATTATCCTCTAGACACTTTGGTATGTATTGCATTGACTAGGGTTTGATAAAATTACATACAACGAAATGCACAGGCCAACCACTGGGTGAGTTTTGACAAATGTCTATACCTATATACCCCAAATTACTTTTAAGATACAGACCATATTGGGGTAATGATGTAATTCACTCAACCCACTTCCCACTTAATCTCTGCCTACACTCCCCATATGCAACCATTTAAAAATTTATTTCCATTATAAATTGGTTTTTCCCATCCCAGAACTTCATTCATTAGGATTCAAAGTATATAATCTTTTGGGTATGCCTTTTTCAGAGTGTAACATTTATGAGATATACCCACGTTGCTGCATTTATCGGCTGTCTGTTTCTTTGTACTGCTCAATGAATGATACACCATTGTATTAATAAATCACTACCGCTCTCTTATTGATGAGCCCCTGGTCTGTTTGCAGTTCTGGCAATGACTACAATTCAAACTGAAGAGTCAGAAGGCAGGTGTCTGTTTAGTTTTATAAGAACCTGCCAGTTTTCAAAATAGATGATCCATTTTATATTCCTTCCAATAAAGTATGAGAGTTACAGTTGTGCCACATCCTTACCAATATTTGATGTCAATCTTTTTAATTTTAGCCTTTCCAGTGGGTTTGTGGAAGCATCTCGTCATAGCTTTTCCTACCTTTTTGTGGGGTCCTCAAACTTTTTCTTTGAATAGAATTCCATTGATTTGCTTATGGTGTTTCTCAATGTGTCTCTTCATATGGCTTTTTGAGTGGTTGCTCTAAATATTGCATTATACCCACAAAACCTAGCAGCACCTACTGGGGCAGACATTTTACCAGTTTGACAAAGTGCAGAAACCTTACCTCTCTTTGCCTCCCTTTATTCACTCCCATTCACAATCGAACTGTTTTAATATTTCCCCGACATACATTGAAAGCCACATCAGACATTTTCAAAATGCCTTTATGTCTTGGACACCTACTGCGAAACTTAGTTTCCGACAAGCAGACACACCTGTGTTAGATTAGATGCAAAAATCAAAAACAGGAGGTAGGGCAGCTCTTCCGCTGCCTTGAGTCTTCCCTGGCAAGAAGAGAGGTTTGGTTTTTTCAGGGCCATCTGTAGTTAGATCCCCAAGTCCAGTCCTGAACTTCACGAGAGCCGAAAAACACTGCCTGAACTGCCCTCGCAGATGTCTGCAGACAAGGTACTCCTTATGGGAAGAGCGGTCCCAGGGGCTTCTTAACCACAGTTTCCCTTGTGGTCTGGTTCTGAGTGGTTCCCAGAACTGCTCCTCGCAGCTCAGCCGAGAGTCAGTGTCTCCAGCCTCTCCTAGAATTCCGCAAGGCACCTAATAACGACAGTAAATCCTTTTCTGCTTAAACTCATGCATTCTGTAGTGTGTAACTGAACTCTGATAGACAGAGTCCCATGACTAATTACTGGCAGAGCAGGGATCAAAACCTGATCTCTGTTCTTTCTTCTACTGTGCACTGCTGGAGTCTCTCTCTTGACAACGTTCTTCAAAGGAGAAAGAGTTGAAAGTCCCATACTCTATTTTGAGAACATGTGCTGGGAATGAAATGTTTGTATTACTATGTCATTTCCTTTGCCCACTTTCCCACACCCGCCGTCACCGTTACCTGGGTTGGACCCAGACACTGTGGGTACTTCCGAGATAGAACAGTGGTGACAGCCACAGGGACATTTTTCTGCTGTGCCTCACTACAGGATCTGAATTAATCAAGATGTGTTTCTTTGAAGATTAAACTCACTCTAGTAAACAGATAAGGATGTAATCTAAAGTGGTTTCCCATACTCACCTGCATATGGACAAACCCTGAACTTGGAACTCAAAGATCTGAAATTGCAGTCCAGCTATGTCTCAACGTGGGTGACTGATCAACCCCATTTTTTTCCTGAGCTTCCACTGTTCCAGCCCCTTTGGCTTCCTTGCTGTGATAAACATACTTGGTCTCTGTGCCCAGTTCCTGACACACTGCATCTTAAACCTTTGGAGTTCTGGAATGATGAGGGTCTTACATATGCTAGTGGCTGGGTACCCCTAGGTAGCTTGAGGATTGGGTGTGGTCACCAAAAAGACCATGGTAAGATAGGAGAGTTGCAACTTTCAGCCCTACCAGGTCCCCAATGTCCAGGAAGAGTTGAGGGGCCAGAGGCTGAGTTAAGCACCAGGGGACAGTGATTTAATCAATCATTGCTGAACAATGGACCTCTATTATTGTATTGTATTGTTCAGTCGCTCAGTTATCTATAACCCCCCTAAAGGACAGGGTTCAACACAGCGTCTGGGTTGACAGAGAAGGTCCTAAGAGAAGGATGCCTAGGAGAGCATGGAAGAGTATGCAACCCCTGCCCCCACCATACCATGCTCTTAAGTTGTATCCTTGAACAGTAAACTAGGATAGTCAATAGAGCACTTTCCTGAGCTCCAGGGGAGAGAGGTGTAGAAACCCCCTGAATTTACCCATTGGTCAGAAGGACAGGTGCCAACCTGAGATATGTACTGAAGTCTTGTGGAATGAGGCCCTTCATCAGTAGTGCCAGAACACAGCTGGAGTGAAGAGAGTTGGAAAACTGGTGTGGGATGTAACCCCCATGTATGTGGTGTCAGAAGTGTAGATAAAAATTGTGTTGACTTGCTGTTCCTCCAAAAGACAAGCACATTCCTGCCACGGGACCTTTGCACCTGCCATTTCCTCTGGTTGGAACCGGCATCCTTGCTACCTGTATGGCACGTACTTCATTTCACTCTAGTGTTTACTCAAAAAGCCTCCCCTACTAACTGGCATGACTTCCCCAATGGCTCAGCAGATAGAGAATCCGCCTGCAATGCAGGCGATAGGAGATGTGGCTTCCATCTCTGGTCAGGAAGATACCCTGGAGGAGTAAATGGCAACCCACTCCAGTATTCTTGCCTGGGAAATCCCATGGATGGAGGAGCCTGGTGGGCTACAGTACAAAGGGTTACAAAGAGTTGGACACAACTGAGCATAACATGAATGAAAAAATGAATACCTGCATATCCTGACTTACTATTCTTCTTATAGCATATATGTGATTCAGTCTTATGACCAGTCTTCCTTCGGTATATATGGGAGATTGATTCCAAGACTCCCCCCACATCATACCAGGAATATCAAAATGCTCAGGTCCCGTATGTAAAATGGTGTAGTGTTTGCATATAACTTATATACATCCTTCTCTATACTTAAAATCACTCCTAGATTATATATCTTAGAATATATCTCTTATTATATCTAATACAATGTAATTGCTAATTAAATAGTTACTGGCCTATGGAAAATCCAAGTTCTAGCTTTTTAGAATTTTCTGGAATTTTCTTCCTAGAATATCTTTGATCCAAGTTTGGTTGAATCCAGATGTGTGGAACACACAGTAACAGATGGCCAGATGTAGCTATTTTCCATTCCCAGTGCTTAGAATGATGACTGGCACATAGTAGGAGCTCAATGAATGTGAGGAATGAGCTTAAGCTGCCTGTCTGCATGTTTAAAGGGGACCCAAGGGTCTCACCTCTAAACCTGAGGTCACAATGCTGACTTAACAACCATCATAAATACTGAGATGGGTTATATGAAAAGCCATAACAGTGAAACACATCTGGCGGATAGTTTTGAACATTTACTGATTCTAGGACAAACTGGTTTTAACACTGAAAACACCTCTGAAATCAAGCAGCCCACCAGCAATAACCAGAGACCACACAGCAGTGGTGCACAGCTTGCACATTCAGAAATAGGTGGACAACAGGTGTCAGGGCCCCAGGAACATCTGGCAGTTGATGGGTGAAGGGGGTTCTCTTGTGTAACTCTGTGCACCAAATGCTTGTGGGAAGGGGCAGGCGGAGGGTCGGATGTGCTTGCAAATTCCCAAAAGAGGAGCCAAGAGTAGGCTTGCTCGACTACAAAGTGGGCATAAGGGCCTTCTTCGTGGGATTCTTACAAGAAGCCTGATACAATAATGTGGAGGACAGTACGATGGAGAAAACACAGATGGCAATGACACTAGAGGAGGAATTCCAAAGAGTGAGGCTCAACGTGAAGAAGCTTTAAGAATACGTGAACCAACATGTTTGCCCATATTTTCCTTCATACGTAGGCAGAGCCGTAAAATATGATAAAACCCATCTGATTAGGTCTAAAAGGGCTCTTTCAATAAATATAAAAGATTCAAAAGGATGAGAAAGCATTGTGTCACAGCTTAATTAAAAGCCTTTTAAAATTTCTTGGCTTAAGATAAAATGATGGTGCATCTTACAATTGGCAGTGTCTAAGATTAGGCGATATAGGAAATTTGTTTGAGAAAAACATTGGCAACAAAATTCTAACGCACTCTTGACCCCAAGTATTTTTCTCCTGGTTTATCCATTGACTTAATTTTCCTGTATTTAATCCCTGTGTCTATTTTCAGGCCTGATTTATATCATGCATTTCCCCGGGGAGAAGAAGCAAATCTGAGTGTTTCTCAAGGACAATGATCTCTTGAAGGACTGTCCTAGGGCTAGCAGGATTGGTGTCATCTGGCAGTCTTTAAGAGATGCACCCCCTAGGTCCTCCTGCGCGCGTGCCAAGTTGCTTAGTCGTGTATGACTCTATCACCCCATGGACCATACTTCCCCAGGCTCCTCTGTCCATGGGGCTTCTCCAGGCAAGAATGCTGGACTGGGTTGCCATGCTCTCCTCCAGGGGATCTTGCCAACCCAGGGATCAAACCCACGTCTCCTGTGTCTCCTGCACTGGCAGGTGGTTTCCTCACCACTAGCGCCACCTGGGAAGCCCCAAGCCCTCCGCAGTCCTAAATCAGAAATTGTGGGGAGGGGGAGTTATTACCAACAGCTTTCCAGTTGATTTTGATGCACTCTAGTGCTTAAGAGGCCCTATTTCAGGAAATCACCAAGCACCATATACCAGCAGCTTGATCACTCAAGTATAACTACTCATTGAAGTTTAATTAGAACATTCTGAGAATGTATCCTATACCAGGCACCATGTGAGGGCGGGCAACTCAGAAAACCAAGTGATTAGGAAGACCACTCGGAGGCAGTTTGCCTGCTGAGATGTGCCCATCCTCGCCTTCTCCCTGCTTCTTCTCGGCTGCTGGTCTGCAAGGACACTGATGCCTACGAGCCACACTGGACACTGAGATGCCTCGGCTCAGAGATGAGGATGGCAAAACTGCAAGATAGTGTTCTGGGATCTGACGACACTATGAGGCTACCATGCCACCCGACACTGCCAACATCCTGACTTCTTGGATGGGAGAGAGAAACCAGCTTCCCTCTGGTGAAACCACTGTTACAGGGGACCTGCTGTCACATGCTATGGAGCCGAATTGCCACTGGTGTGCCACTCTTTCCATCAGCCTCTTTCTGGTCTGCAAAACTCTAGGTTCTTCTTGCTGAATACCTCAGCTCCCACTTCCTATCTTCTCCATCCACATTTTTTTCTTGAGAACATTCTCATAGAGCCACCCAACCTTTTAGGCTGACAACAAAATAAGGCCATCTTTTCCAAGTGTCTTCACCCACACACCCTGTAGCATTCCCCCCTACACTTCATTGCTCAAAGTATGACCCAGAGAGCAACTTCAACCTGGGAGTTCGTCGGAAAAGCAGACTCTCAGGCTTACCCTAGGCTTATGAATCAGAGCCTGCATTTGGCAAAATCCCAGGAAATGTGTCTATGTCCATCACAGCTTGAGAGACATTACTCTCACCATCATTGTCACTTACAGTTGCTCACTCAGACCACAGACTGGGAGATGCAGGCTCTGGCTACACCCCCACCCCTCCCCCTGGGTCTCTCACTCTTTGTCAATCTTTGCTGCAACTCTAAATGCCACCTATATCACCCTGAATTGCTACTCGCTCTTTCATGGACAAAATAATTACATGCCCTTCTTTTTTTTTTCCTAATTCCCTCTGCCTGGGATGCCCTCTGAAGCCTCTGAATACCTATGGATCCCCTCATTCACCTCTCAATATGCTCTCAGTTCAGACGCCACCTCCATGAGGACTTTGGAAAGAGAGGCCAAAGATTGCATGTCTTCCACGTGTGACGTGTCTTCCACGTCAGCAAGCTGGTACAGCAGTGGGCTCTGGAGCCCATGCCATCTACTAGAGTGTAACTTAAAACATTTGAGGCGTTTTCTCTCTGCCTCAGTTTCTTTACCTGTAAGACTCAGACAACAATGGGACTCTGTACCACAGGGCAGTTCCACGCATTCGAAGAGGTGATAGAATTAAAGTATTTGGAACAATGTTTGATACCTAGCCAGTGTCAGTGTTAGTTGCTCAGTCATGTCTGACCCTTTGCAACCCGGTGGACCATAGCCCACCAGGCTCCTCTGTCCACTGAATTCTCCAGGCAAGGATACTGGGGTGGGTTGCCATTCCCTTTTCCAGAGATTTTCCTGACCCAGGAATCGAACCTGGATCTCCTGCATTGCAGGCAGATTCTTCACGATAATAACCATTTAATAAATGCTAGACATTAATCCTGGACACCAAGCCCTGGCATGGGAGCAGATACACAGTGGGTTCTCAATAAACATTGACTGGATTGAACTTAAAATTTCTGCATTGACATCATGCCTCAATTTTTGCTGGGCTTATAAGTCTATGTCACACCAGCTCTTCTCCACAGCCGAGAAAAAAGCCCAAATCCACCCCCCACAGGGACATTATTTAGATGAAAGAACATTTTCTGCAGCCATCCAGTCATCAGAGCCTCACCAAGAAATAGAAAAGCAAAGCAATATAAATGTTAACAGAAATTGTCTCTCTGCTCTAACTTAGGCTGCTCTCCCGCAGCCCAACAAAGAGGGAATCAGACGGCAGAAGGGACAGGAAAACATGGGACTTGGACGTACTGAAGCCCAAAGGACTTCAGGTGCTGGGAGGAAATGCAATTCCAGGCCAACAAGGAAGAGAATCAGGACAAGCGGCTTCTCCTTGGGAGTGTCTTTAAGGTGGGAGTTGTGCTCCTACCCTGGTCCCCTGAACACTTATCAACCAGTGCCTAAGAAGTGCAGCCCTGAGTCCACATGGTAGGAATGAGAAAGCGATTAGAGTGCAGTCCCTGTCTGCAAGGGTGACTGAAACAGACAAATTGACAACTATAGTACAGTGTGAGATAATGCTACTAAGGGTACAGGCACAAGATGTTAGGTAAGCAAGGAGAGGCACATTACCCCACCAATGAGACAGGAGAGGAAAGAGGTTCAAGAAAGTCTTCTTACAAGGAAGACCCTGAGGCTGGGTTCTGAAGGGTGAACAGGAGTTGGCCTGGCAACGAAGGCAGGAAAATGCATTTGAGGCAGCAAAAAGATGAGGCACAAAGACTGGGGACACATTATGGTAGGCTGAGTAATAGTCCCCAAAGATGTCCAAGTGCTAATGCCTGGAATTTGTAGATGTTAATTACATGGCAAAAGGGACTTTGTAGGTATGACTAAGATTGTGACATGCAATTATCCCAGAGTATCTGGCTGGATCTGATATAGTCACAAAATCCTTGTATAGAGAGGCAGAAAGAGTCAGCATCAGAGAAAAAGTCACTGTACTAACGGAAGCAGGGATTGAAGAAATGCACTTCACAGATGAAGGATGGCGCCACAAGCCAAGAAATGCAGGCAATCACCTGAAGCTAAGAAAGAGCAAGGCAATGGATTCTCCCCGAGAGCTTCCGGAAGAAACCGGTCCTATGGACACCTTGACATTATCCAGGAAAGACTGATAGTGGACTCCAAATCTCTAGAAGTATAAAAGAATAAATTTGTATTATTTTAAGTTGTTAAGCATGTGGTCATTTGTTAGCACAGCAAGAAATTAATATACATACATTGTTTAAGATGCATCTTCACTAATGTTAAAGAAGCATGTCAGAAAGATGAAACCAGCTGAGGATGCAAGCTACGGGCCAAAGCATGAAAGGCTTTGTGTACAAGGCTGAATATCTTCCATGTGAAGCTGCTGCTAACAGATATTAAGTAGGGGGATGAGAGAATAAAATTGCTAAAGCTCTGAATCCTGAAACTTGGAGACCTTAAATCTTAGGAATTACCACATGTCTAATTCCCCACTTTATTGACTTGCATTTTTTCTCATGGGCTGTAATGAATTTAGGAAAAGAAGGAATAACCAACTGGTGGGTGTAACTATTTCCAATTCCCCGATTCCATTCAAATGTTTCTGAAGACGCATGCATAGCTATATTTGTAGAGCTGCAATCAAGGATGAGCGTGCATGAGCAGGCAGCTGGACTGCACCAAAATTGGGAGTTCCCCCCCAAATTCTGGCCAGATGATTACTATATGTCTTAAAAGGTCATGAGGACCTCCCTGGTGGTCCAGTGGTTAAGAATCCGCCTACCGATGCAGGGGACACAGATTTGATCCCTGGTCTTGGAAGATTCCTCATGCTGCAGTGACTAAGCCTGTGCATCACGACTACTGAGCCCAAGCACCCTAGAGCCCATGCTCTGCAACAAGATAAGAACTTGAGAATGAGAAGCAATGAGAAGCCCATGTACCACAATGGAGAGTAGCTGCCACTTGCCACAACTAGAGAAAGTCCATGCGAAACAACAAAGACTCAGTGTAGCCCAAAACAAATGAGTTAATAAATTAAAAAAATTAAAAAATAAAAAGGCCATGCACTCAAATAATCAACAGCCCCCTCCCACACCTTTAGGAAGGGGAAGGAACCTACACATTGAGTGCTGACTCAGGGCCACAAGTGTGTGAACACCACCATGGTGGATTCTGAGGATGGGTGACTGTCACCCTTCTGGGCACACACTAGGTGCCAGGGGCCTCTGCAAGTCTCATGTGACCAAACTCCATTCCCTGAGCACAAAGCCCACCAGAGAAACCAGGCACAGGAGACTATCCCTCTGTCCTGCGCCCCACAAGCCTCTGCCCAGGGTCTGCACACAGAACAGCCTGACACACACAAGTGCATCAACCACCAGGCTCTTGCCCCCAGATCCTCTCTGTGCATCACAGCCTCTCCCACACCTTCCTCTTCCAGCCACGCCCTTGGCCGAATATCAGTTCAGTTCAGTCGCTCGGTCGTGTCCAACTCTGCGACCCCATGAATTGCAGCACGCCAGGCCTCCCTGTCCATCACCAACTCCCGGAGTTCACTCAGACTCACGTCCATCGAGTCGGTGATGCCATCCAGCCATCTCATCCTTGGTTGTCCCCTTCTCCTCCTGCTCCCAATCCCTCCCAGCATCAGGGTCTTTTCCAATGAGTCAACTCTTTGCATGAGGTAGCCAAAGTGCTGGAACTTCATTAGCATCATTCCATCCAAAGAAATCCCAGGGCTGATCGCCTTCAGAATGGACTGGTTGGATCTCCTTGCAGTCCAAGGGACTCTCAAGAGTCTTCTCCAACACCACAGTTCAAAAGCATCAATTCTTCGGTGCTCAGCCTTCTACACAGTCCAACTCTCACATCCATACATGACCACTGGAAAAACCATAGTCTTGACTAGATAGACCTTTGTTGGCAAAGTAATGTCTCTGCTTTTGAATATGCTATCTAGGTTGGTCATAACTTTCCTTCCAAGGAGTAAGCGTCTGGCCGAATGTCACTTGCTGCCAAAGGCATTGCCAAGGTGGCATCGAAGCAGCCCTGGATCTGGACAAGCTGGCTTTGCTCTGGCACCACCACCCCCCAACCCCTGAGGCCATGGCACAGGCCCAGTTCCAAGGCAGTGCCCTGGCTATGGCCAAAGCAGGGGGCCCACAGGGAGCAGCACTCAACTAACTGAAGAACCGATTTCAAGCATCACTAGCCCTCTCGGACCTCAGTTAAAATAGTAAGTCACTGCCTTCAGAGCAGCGCTTGGCTCCTTCCCAAACGGGACACCCCACGATGTGAAGGCCACGTATGCTTCCCAGGCTCTGATGTTCCCCACAGCCCCAGAGGGCTCCGTGGTATTAAAACACCCAAGATGCCCGACACCTTTGAGCACATGTGGTGTCTATTTACCTGCTGGAAACAAAACTCACCTGCCAATGCAGGAGACATGAGAGATGTGGGTTGGACCCCTGGCTGGGGAAGATCCCCTGGAGGAGGGCATGGCAACCCACTCCAGTATTCTGGCCTGGAGAATCCCCTGGACAGAGAAGCCTGGCAGGCTATAGTCGTGAGGTCGCAAAGAGCTGGACACGACTGAAGGGACTCAGCATGCACACATCCAAAGAACACTGCTACAAAGCCCTCTGACCAGCTTTGTGCTAGCCAGCTCCACCTTTAAGAATACATATGTGGAGACAGCACATTCCTAGAAAGAGAATCACTGAGTTTAAGGGCAAGGACAATTTATAGTTCTTGGGATAAACCGGCAGTTTGCTCTCCAGAAAGAATGATGCAGATGTGACTAGCAATCCAGATTGGACAGCCGTTGATGGAGCCCTGGCTTTGTCACAAAACTGAGTTAAGCACTTCTCTTCTGTCCTCTTTTCAGTGGCCCACAAAGCTCAGTAATTGTTGTTTAGTCGCTAAGTCATGTTCTCATTCTTTCGTGACCCCATGGACTATAGCCCGCCATGCGCCTCTGTCCGTGGGATTCTCCAGGCAAGAATACTGGAGAGGGTTGCTATGCCCTCCTCCAGGGCATCTTCCCAATCCAGGGATCGAATGCTCATTTCCTGTTTGGCAGGTGGATTCTTCACCACTGAGCCACCTGGCAACCACAAAGCTCAGTTAGCCCCATTCAGTTGATGTGGAAAGAGAGGTCATAAAGTGATTGGCCCAGAGCAATACAGTTCTTTTGAGATAGGACTGGGAGAAGAATCTAAGTCCCAGAATCCTCTAGTTGTGTTGTATCTGCTGAATGTTTCAGATCTCTGAGCTTTCCCACACGACAACGAAAACAGCTTTCATTTATTAATGATAACCATAGTCCAGGTTCTAGACTGGGTACTTTATTATGGATGCTCCCACACCCATCCAAGTCAATGAGGCAGTCATAACGATGATGGTGCCTCGGATAAGGCTGGCACCAACGGCTCTGAATGCTAACATGTGCTAGGCATTGTGCAAAGCCCTTTACATTCATCAATTATTTTAACTCTCAACACCTATGAGCAAGTATCTAACAGGACCGGTTTATAGATGAAAGAGTAAAGCTCAGAAAAGCAACTTCCCTCTAAAGCACCCACAGATTATAGATGGAAAACACATCCATTGATAAACAAATTTGAACACAGGGCTATCTCCCAAACCTAATCATTTTGTTGCAATGCTAGACTGCCCCAACAGCCAACATCATCTGGTGGGCTGCGAGGAAGAGGGTTTCCTAAGAAGACGGTGAGAAAAATCAGCATTCCATTTGGGTTCCTTTTCCCCACCATGCACTCGCTGTGTGTAGTTTGATCCATGCAGCGTTTATTTCAACACCATCCGGCGGGCTGCATACAAATGCGGTTCTCTCTCTTCTGAGAGCTGCTTCCCATTATAGCAAAGGAAAGCCACAAGGATTGGTACATATTCTGACACAAGCCTCCAAGGGCTAAGAGGTACCTTGTTTTCCAGAGCCTGGAAGAATACAGGAAGTCTCCCTCTCAGGGGCGCCCTCTGCAGTGCAGAGGCAGGAGTAGAAAGCAGCTAACAGGTTTGTGTAAGGGGAACAGCATCAGGCTGGGAAAGAAGTCACAAGTTCAAGTTCCAGCCCTGCCAACAACCCAAAGTGTGACCTGGAGCAAGTCTGTCTTGGCTTCATGGACACTAGCACAATTATTAAACAACACGATGTAATTCTGAACTTCCCTCTGGAGGAACTGGAGGTGATTCTTAGTAAAGAATGACTTAAATTCTTAAAGAAAGGATTCAGCAAATCAAGACAAGACACCTGGGTCCTAGATCATTTGCACAAGTAACCTATCATCTTAGAAGTTCTCGTCCTCAAAATGCACAGGCAACAACCCATGTATTGGCCCCTTTCTGCCCTAAGGCAGCTACCATCACAGCATCTTCATGACCTTACACCAATTCACATCCTGGTAATACTGTAGATTGAAGACAGTCTAGAAATAAATCATTACCTCCATCAAATAAGAATTTGATCATCTCCAAGAGATCCAGAGTCGGCACAAGGGACTCCAATGCCAGCTGAATAATGCTATGACTAGTGTAGACATAGGAGGGAGAAGGGGGAAAAGTCACTCCACTTCCTTGCCTTACTGCCCCAGTACGAGCAGAATGTGCCTTTATCCTTGTCATCCTGCAATGGCTAAAGGGAGACCAGCCCTGCTGTCTGCCACCAGCGCCATAATGGTTTTCTTGTGTGTCTATCAGTAAAATACACAGAATGCCCAGGTGAGAAGGAAAAGCATTCACACCAACATAACAAAATTCATAAAGTCAAGTTTGGCTTGCCAAAGATGCTCTTTCCATCATAACTTCGGAAGTCTCCAGGTGTTAACAGCTGGAAATGGTTAGTGGGTTACTCTTGCTGGGGTTTACAGCCATATTCACAGTGTTCAACCGAGATTTTCCGAGCACACAAGACTCCAGGCATATATGCATCATAATCCCCAAGCCCAATCTCTCTCCGATTGCTCTGGCTTCCCAGCCAAACTTACTCCCTGCTCCCAGTTCTTTGGAATCAAAGGAACTTAAAAAAAAAAAAATCAAGCTGCTTGGGGAAAAAAAGATGTCAATTTGTAAATTCCCTACTTGGCCCTGTCTACCTGTAAAAACACAGAAAAGTCCGGGGGAAGTAAAAGAAGAGGATTTTGTTCCTCTTTTTAGTTTCCAGATGGAGCTGCCTCCCACTGGCTACCCACACACCCAAGAGGCTGAAGGCACTGGTGTGATTTTAGTAGTACTGTGCAGGCCTTGGGCAAGTACCCCCATAAAAATCAACAACAGCGAGCACATCTGAGCAAGCCAGAGAGATAAAAACGAGAGAACCAATGTGTCCTTGGCTCTGAAAATGTCTGCAGCATCGCCAAGCAGAGATCCATCAGAAGGACATTTGTGCACACGTGTCAGCCAGACTGAGCCAAGGTCTTTCAGAGGTAAAAACACTCCACCAGGCCGACAAAGTTGAGGGGCTGAGAATGATGTGTCCCCAAATGACACCTGACAGGACCCTTAGGAAAAAGGTCTTTGACCATTTCCCAGGATGGAAAGCTCAACTCATCAGCCACATGGCCTAGAGGAGAAAAAGTGCCTTCAACGGAGCCTGGCACTGCCATGCGACCAGCCTCCCCAGGCTGAAGGGAAGCTGTTGACCCTCAGAGGACCTCCCAGTAACAAACGAATCTAGTTAAATGCTGGTACTGCCAGGCCCCGAGTCTGTCCACCAGAAGGGGGGCCGCAGAAGGTGGCAGCAGTAATGAACATGTCCACAGAGAGGCCAGCCTGACCCTGTTTCATGTGGCTTTGCCAGGATGTCTGCCATGTGCCATGTACCCTGGCCTAGACATCTGATGGCATGCTTCTGAGTCACTGTATCTGTTCAGGTGACTGTCACTGCAGTAGGGCTGCCATAACCAAGGCCAAAAGGTGGCTTAAGTGGCAGAACACTTTCTCATAGTTCTGGGGGGTGGAAGTCCTAGATTGAGGTGTCGGTAATGTTGGTTTCCTCCGTGGCCTCTCTCCTTGGCTGGTAGATGGCCATGTTCTCACTGTTCCTTCTCATGGTCCTTCTCTGTGTCCCAGTCTCCTCTTCTTGGCAGATTCATGTTGATGTATGACAAAACCAATACGATATTGTAAAGTAATTAACCTCCAATTAAAACAAATTTATATTAAAAAAAAGACAACAGTCATACTGGATTAGGGCAGCCACACTGTCCATACTGGACAACAGTCATACTAGACATGACCTCATTTGATCTTAATTACCTCTTTCAAGGTCTTGACTGCAAACACAGTCATGTTCCAAGATACTGAGGGTTAGGGTTTGGACATAAGAATGGTAAGGGGGACAAGTCAACCCATCAAAGTCATTACCATCTATACACCACTGAGGGACACGAGACACACAGGAAGCAATTGACTTCTCAAAAGACACACCACGCCCACCTAAGATTCAAACCCATATTTCCTGTTCCCTAAAAACACATCCTTTTGCTCCAAAATCGTTGCCTCCATGGACTTCCATGGTAGTCCAGTGGTTAAGAATCTGCCTGCCAATGTAGGGGACATGAGTTCTGTCCCTGGGCTGGGAACTAGGATCCCGCATGCCAGGGGTAGCTAAGCCCATGCACCACAACTACTGAGCCTGCACTCGAGCTCAGACTCTGCAACGAGAGAAGTCACCATTATGAGAAGCCTGCACACAGCAAATAGAGAAGGCCCACGCACAAAGATGAAGACCCAGTGCAGCCAAAATAAATAATCATTAAAAAAAAACAAACAAACAGAGCTGCCTCCAACCAGTGCTCCAGAAGGTGGAGCAACTTACCAGAGAGCCATGAATCTTAAAAGCATGCCACTGGGACTTGCATCCAGGGTCTAGCTAATTTTATCCCCAGTAGTTAATTGCACAGAACATGCCAAGACTGCTCAGATGAAAACTGTTCCTTGTTGAGCCAGTAACTGCCCATCATCCTTACTCACTCTCTATTCAGAGTTGTCTAGACACCATGATTGTGCAGAGCTACACACTCTCCCATTGCACAGCAAAAATGTTTAAGGAAAAAAAAAAACTTCATTGCAGGCCATTCAACTGTAGAATCATGACAACCCTCTGAAAGTCCCCATTTGACTGATGCTGGTTCTCTAAATTGGATTTCATGCTTCCCAAGAGCCTTGTGATGGTGCCCAGCAGAAAACCTTACACGTAGTATACAGCTGATAAGTATTTGCTGAATGGATGAATGTATGTAGGAATGGATGGAGTAGTCAAGGCAACCAGTTTTAAATTCCATGATCTGATAAAGGACGTGACACCTGATTGCTGCTTCATGGGTGAGGACCGTATCAGACCCAAACCAGTGCCCTTCCTTCCTACTGTGTATCTTCCTCCACCCAGGCAGCACGTCAGGGCAGCATCACCAACGGAAATGAAGTGCCCTTGAGGACAACAGCCCTTACCCAGGTATAGCATGGAGAGTCCAGGGACCAATGAAACTTTTCCCTTAAATTAATGCCAACACTAACTGGATGTTCTTTCTTCTCTTGCCAGACCCTTACTGGGTGGAAAGAAAGAAGGAAAGTTTCACAGTCATTATCTGACTCCACTGTCCCTGTGATCTATGCTCCTTTATGGAAAATGTCATTGTCATTCAAGGAATGTGTTTGAGTAATTCTATAAGCAAAGAGTTACCATGAGCAGTTTCCAAAGAAAGCATTTACCAAAGAAGCGAAAGATGATATAACTCAAGGCAGTTACAAGTAATTAAAGGAAATAAAAAATACAAGAATGCAGAATGGTATAATGCAAATTATATTAACACATGCTTATTTTTTGAAGAATACTCAGTGACCAGTGGATAGCTAGGATTTTAGAGTCTTTTTGAAGAGAAGAGATCATGAATCAGGATATCAAAGAATTAAATAGGAAACTCAAACTGGAAACTTTGGCCTTGACCACAGGAAATAGCTAGGTCTGGGTCTAATGGATGACCGTGGGCATAGGTTGACCAGGGTGGTAAGCAAGTTAGAAAGAACAGCGGCTTAAATTAAAGGCCCAGAAGCTATACCGCATGTCATGGGAAAAGCGACAAAAAGGAGGCGGGGTGGTCTGGAGAAGGAAGACGGAGCTGACAACCACAGGGCGTAGGAGGTTCCCGGGGGGCCACAAGTGATCCTTTCAACTGAGGCATTTAGACTGGATACAATGGGCATCAGAAAGTCATTCCATTATATGGGCTCAATAAAGGACAGAAATGGTCTGGACCTAACAGAAGCAGAAGATATTAAGACGAGGTGGCAAGAATACACAGAAGAACTGTACAAAAAGGATCTTCATGACCAAGATAATCATGATGATGTGTTGACTAATCTAGAGCCAGACATCTTGGAATGTGAAGTCAAGTGGGCCTTAGAAAGCATCACTTCGAACAAAGCTAGTGGAGGTGATGGAATTCCCGTTGAGCTGTTTCAAATCCTGAAAGATGATGCTGTGAAAGTGCTGCACTCAATATGCCAGCAAATCTGGAAACTCAGCAGTGGCCACAGAACTGGAAAAGGTCAGTTTTCATCCCAATTCCAAAGAAAGGCAATGCCAAAGAATGCTCAAACTACCGCACAATTGCACTCATCTCACATGCTAGTAAAGTAATGCTCAAAATTCTCCAAGCCAGACTTCAGCAATACGTGAACCGTGAACTCCCTGATGTTCAAGCTGGTTTTAGAAAAGGCAGAGGAACCAGAGATCAAATTGCCAACATCCGCTGGATCATGGAAAAAGCAAGAGAGTTCCAGAAAAACATCTATTTCTGCTTTATTGACTATGCCAAAGCCTTTGACTGTGTGGATCACAGTAAACTGTGGAAAATTCTGAAAGAGATGGGAATACCAGACCACCTGACCTGCCTCTTGAGAAATCTGTATGCAGGTCAGGAAGCAACAGTTAGAACTGGACATGGAACAACAGACTGGTTCCAAATAGGAAAAGGAGTACGTCAAGGCTGTATATTGTCACCCTGCTTATTTAACTTATATGCAGAGTACATCATGAGAAACGCTGGACTGGAAGAAACACAAGCTGGAATCAAGATTGCTGGGAGAAATATCAATAACCTCAGATATGCAGATGACACCACCCTTATGGCAGAAAGTGAGGAGGAGCTAAAAAGCCTCTTGTTGAAAGTGAAAGAGGAGAGTGAAAAAGTTGGCTTAAAGCTCAACATTCAGAAAACGAAGATCATGGCATCTGGCCCCATCACTTCATGGGAAATAGATGGGGAAACAGTAGAAACAGTGTCAGACTTTGTTTTTTTGGGCTCCAAAATCACTGCAGATGGTGACTGCAGCCATGAAATTAAAAGGCGCTTACTCCTTGGAAGAAAAGTTATGACCAACCTAGATAGTATATTCAAAAGCAGAGACATTACTTTGCCGACTAAGGTCCGTCTAGTCAAGGCTATGGTTTTTCCTGTGGTCATGTATGGATGTGAGAGTTGGACTGTGAAGAAGGCTGAGCGCAGAAGAATTGATGCTTTTGAACTGTGGTGTTGGAGAAGACTCTTGAGAGTCCCTTGGACTGCAAGGAGATCCAACCAGTCCATTCTGAAGGAGATCAACCCTGGGATTTCTTTGGAAGGAATGATGCTAAAACTGAAGCTCCAGTACTTTGGCCACCTTATGCGAAGAGTTGACTCATTGGAAAAGACCCTGATGCTGGGAGGGATTGGGGGCAGGAGGAGAAGGGGACGACTGAGGATGAGATGGCTGGATGGCATCATGGACTCAATGGACGTGAGTCTGAGTGAACTCAGGGAGTTGGTGATGGACAGGGAGACCTGGCGTACTGCAATTCATGGGGTCGCAAAGAGTCGGACACGACTGCGCGACTGAACTGAACTGAGCAGAGGAACAAAATTATTTAGGAGGTTTTTGAGGAATCGACAGCATTCCAACTGCACTGCTTTGATTGGAGTCGAATGAATCAAAGAGGTAACCCTCAATGGCAGGCATGATGATTCGAGGGCGGTGAGGAGGACCCATGCATCAGAGAAAGAAAGAGCAAAGTTCCTGAAAACAAGGGACATGTTTCAACAGGAAGTGATTCCTTCAATGATAGGGCACTAGAGTGGAATATAAGGGTTGTATGACGTTTTTCTCAAAAGACCAGTTATAAATTTTAGAGATTTCCAAAGCAACAAATCACAGACTGGAAAAAGAGCTCTAGAGAGCAAACTGTTCCAAATCCTTATTTTAGGGAGTCACGCATTCATCACTTATTGAGCCCACACTGTGTGTGAGGCACCATGTTAGGCACAGAGCAGGCATGAGTGTGCCAGGTATCACAAGAGAGGTAAGGGGATGAGAAATGCCTGAAGCGAAAGAGTGAACGTGTTAGGCAGTCCTGTCCGACTCTTTGCAACCCCACGGACTGTGGCCCACCATGCCCCTCTGCCCATGGGATTTTTCAGGCAAGAATACTGGAGTAGGTAGCCATTCCCTTCTCCAAGGGACCTTTCTGACCTAGGGATCGAACCCAGGTCTCCAGCATTGCAGGCAGATTCTTTATGTCTGGGAAGCGCGAGAAACACCCGACTCCAACTTTATTCCTCAGAGATGCGGCAGTTTCACACGGTGAATGAGTGGAACCAAGGCAGAAGAGAGAAAAGGGTCTGTGCTAAGGCGGAAGGACATAGGGTTGCCTCAGGGCCAGCAAATTTGTCAACCACTGGAGCCGAAGGACAGAGAGACAGAGGACGGAGAAATGAAGGACAGAGAGGAGGGATGGAAGAACGTACCTTTCGCGAGAGAGGAGGAAACTGAGACTCCAAGAGCAGACTGCATTGAGCACTGTCAAGCCTTCTAACTCTGTGATGTAAGACTCTGCTATACTCAGCCTCAATTCAAATTCTTCATACGTGCATTTAAATGTGTCCTAAAATACTACACGGAGTAGAAGTCTGAGGAGTGCTCTGGAAACCAGGAAAAGTGTTGATGATCTTACTGGAGAGGAGGAAGGTAAGTTGCTCACAGTAGACTGATCCATATGGCATGTGCAATTCAGAAAAAATATACGTTGCCTCCAGCCAAACGATATGAGCAGAAATACCCAAGCCCAGACAGACAGAAAAGAGCACAGAGGCGGGGAAAGCGAGGAGGAATGTGGGGTTTAAATAAAAGTTGCTTCTTCCAGATTTCCCAAAATGAAGGTAAGAGTTCCTACTAGCTGCGTATTTAGTGCTGTGCCATTTTATAGATGAGGAAATTGAGACTCAGGGAAGTAGAGTAACCTGTCACAATCACTCAACCATTAGAAGCTAATGCCAAGATTCAACCCCATATAGTTTGCCTCTAGAGAGCTTCAATCACTCCTGCTACCCAAAGTAACCACCTTGTGGGGTGAGGACAAGATGGTGGATGCCACATTGGTAGTTGGAACGACTTGGGAGGGAAGCCAGGAACTTGGATGCCAGGCCTTGTACCAGGAAGGATGTCAGTCTCAGTTGGAGAAATGGTCCTTTCCTGAGCATCTAAGCTATCTTGAGGCAGGCAGGATCAGCTGGTTCATGGGACCTGAGGTCTTCAAGGGGGTGTTCACTAAGGTCAGGGACTCACTGGCTATGAGACACGGCAGAACGAAAGCCCAACTACTGGGCAACTAGGTAAGCCACACACTCCATTCCATCACTGATGGAAAAATGTCAGGAAATCTCAACATGGCTCCAGGGTAGTCAAGACACAGAAGGGAATGGGTAGAGAACTGGAGGAAACGAAAAGGAGTTAGAGTCACAGCAACTGAGAAAGAGAAGGACAGAGAGCTGGAAGGATGGAGGGAGAGGAGAATGGAGAGGTGAATGAAGAGATGGAGAGAGGAGAGGAGGGATAAAGAGAAGGGTGGAGGGGTGCAGACAGGGATGAAGGATGAACGGAGAGACAATGTGTGTGTGAATACACATGTGGGTATCATGCATCCTAATGAGGGCATCAACAAAACCTAATAATATACTAGTTTTATTTTTTAAAAGGAAGTAGAGGCAACAACAGGGGGAAGAAGGACCAGTGACCTTGACCCCCAACATTATTGAACAGCCTCAACCAGAATCAAGGTTTTTGTCATGCATGCATGGCAGTCTTCACGGAGGTGTGTTATAAATATTTGGTGATGGTGACAAGGACAGCTACTAATTTACAGCCACCTAAGCTGCCTATCTCCATGGCTTTGTGTTTGTCCTCAAAAATCTCCCCTTTATGAACCTCTCCATCTTGAGAGCAAAATCACATATACTTAAGGGATCAGTGAATCTTGGAGCTTCAGTTTCTTATAATTAATCAGTTTTATTTAAAGAAGAGGGAGGTTATATATATATATATATATATATATGCACATATACCTATCTACAGACCAAGGAAAATGGATACAATTTAGAGAACAATTATGCATAAGAGTCCCAGGAGGCTTTGCTGTTCAGATGATCATTAAAGAAATGGATGGAGTTGGTTTTAAAAAATTTCCAGCTCCCCCTGCCTCCCCTGAATTGGATAAAGAAAAAAGAGAGGGTTATCTCTACTTCCTTCTGGAACCACATTAAAATGTATCCCCAGACAGCCTTTCCTAAGAACCTCCCACCTTGGCTGCTCCTCAAGGATATAAATTCAGGGCACCATCTCTGGCTTTCGGAAGCACATCAGTTATGGTTCGGGGTTCACTCCTTATTGTAGTTACTGGTGGTTTATTTTTAAAGACAACAGCCGGCACACACATGGCTGGACACAGAAAACCAGGTTTTGACACTCTATTTAATCTGACAGTTCCTTAATTATCTAGTTGGTGGTTTTTTTTTAGGCTCCCCCAACTCCAGGTATAAATTTCTTAAGTTATAAATGATGAATCCCTGTATTTCCTTTTCTTCAATAGTCTGGATTAAAAATCAGCCCCCACCAGTCAATAAGGATAAACCAGGCCATCTAGCAGACTGGTCCAGGCAACTGGGGACTGCTTCCTGCCTTTCTACTAAGTTGGCTAAGACAGCTGGACGGATAGTGGGAACTACAGTGGTGTCATGATGTCACTATGGTGATTGACAGGCCAGAGATGGACTTTCTACTCTGCCATTTGACCACGTAACTCCAGAGGAATGAAAAAGTTGACCTTTGCCTGGAAAGATTAAACTGTCTGCTCTGGGGTCAGATAAACCACTTCAAATCTTGACTTCTTTGTGCACTCTTGAGCACAGCCCTTCCCTCATTAAGCCTGTGGCCTCACCTGTAAACCAGGGGAAGGAATTACACCTGCTTCATAGGATCAGACAGGCAAAGTCAAAATTGAGATAAAAGACACCACACTGGAGACGCAGACATAAAGAACAGACTGTGGACACAGTGGGGGAAGGAGAGGGCGGGATGAACTGAGAGAGCAGTATGGACACATATACGTTGCCATGTGTAAGACAGAGAGCCAGTGGGAACCTGCTGTATGAAGCAGGGAGCTCAAGCCCCTGCTCTGTGGCAACCTGGGGTCGGGCGGGGAGGGGGTTGAGGTGGCAGAGAGGTTCAAGTAGGAGGGCATATATGGATACCTATGGCTGAGTCATGCTGACGTGTGGCAGAAGCCAACAATACTGTAAAGCAATTATCTCCAATTAAAAAAAATTTTTTTTTAAAGACATCACATTGGAGATATAGATAGTAAGCACTGCTTTGATCATATAAGTGCTCAATGGAGTATTGTAATACAAATGCACTTGAGTAACAAACCAATCACAAGAAAAACAAAAGGAATTTAAAAAAAAAATCTGCAGTGTCCAGGTAAAATGGGACATGACATCATCCCACCTTGCTACCCATACTGCCTCACATGCACCCATCACTGGCCCCTCTAAGACCAGCCAACCAAACACAGTTCTCTGACCCATTTAAACCTCATGCTGCCAGTGGGGCACCTTGAATTCCTATGTGAGCCACCGCAGGTTCTGGAAGGATTCAGGGTGGCCATCTCACGTGTCCTGAACATTAGGCTCTGAAGATGCAGAGGTGGCCCCAGGGAGACATCCTGGGATGATCCTATCAGAACAAGCAGAGGGGAGAAGGGGAGGGAGGGTGGAAGGTGGGGGAGGGAGAGAATTAGCCTCTCAATGCCTCACTCATCTCATCACCATGCCCTGCTGAGTCTGGGCTCCTTAGCCCATTACTCAGATGGAAAAAGTGAGGCTAGACAGATTAATTTATTCATCCGACATCCTCTTGTCTGCCGCCTAGTTTAGGAATGTCAACTTAGCTCTGAAGTCCTCCAAGATCCCCCTGGCTCATCCAAGGCCATCCTCTGGAATTCAAGTACAAGCCGTCCCCAACTTATGTCCTCAAGAGACACGCTGCCAGAAGGGCTTGCATACAAGCAGGAGTGGGACACATGAGGTCCACAACACAGAGAGAAGGGAGCGTGGATGGAAGAAGGGGTGCCTGAAAGTCATGCTCAACTGGTGGGAACCCTTGCCTTCCACTCTCTTCATGTTTTCCATAAGCTTGGAGCTTCCCTGGTGACTCAGACAGTAAAGAATCTGCCTGGAGTGAAGGAGACCTGGATTTGATCCCTGGATCAGGAAGATCCCCTGGAGGAGGAAATGGCAACCCACTCTAGTATTCTTGCCTGGAGAGTCCCTGGACAGAGGAGCCTGGCGAGATACAGTCCATCGGGTCTCAAAGAGTCAAACACAACTGAGTGTTTAACACTTTCACTTTGGGCTAGAAAGAATTGGAACTGGGCTGTTCCTCTGAGATCCTCATTTTACACAACCAGAAACTGGAGTCCAGGAAAAAGTAAGAAGTGGGCAGCAAGTTCCTGGCCAGGTGAAGACTAGAACCCAGGGTACCTACCTATCACCCACATCTTTCCATCAACATGAGCCATTCCACCAACCACAGAGCCCTCCCCACTCCTCCTGCAGAAGTGCCACAGATCCTTTGCCATCTGTTTAAATGAATGTTCACTTAAAGGGTATACCAATAATCACATAAAGGGTAATCAATATCAGGGTAACCACTTAAAGCATATATCAATATCACAGTGACAGCTGGGCGATTACCTAGTCTGCAAGTGGTCTCTCCAAGCCAGCTGTGCTCTATCCCCACACTGCAAGTGGCCCTTTGGTGGAATGCAAAGCTACCATTCTTCCATGGCTCCTCTACCAACTAGAACAGTAGCTCCCAAATTTCAGTGGACATCACAGTCACCTTGAGGTCTGGCTAAAATATAAGAACGCAGGGCCCCACACCACCAAGGCACCTGTTGCAGTAGGTCTGGAGTGGTGTCCAAGAATTTACATTTCAAACAAGTTGTAGGTTCAGAAATTCCCCTTGCCAAATTCCCCCATCCGGTGACATGTGGCCAAGAATCGCAAATCAGAGCCTCCATCTGCGACGCCAGTGGCATCAGACACACCTGACTAAAGTCATTCTGCTTTCAGACACAGCTCAGACCTCTCCTGAGATCACAGACAAATGTCACTGAGCAAGGGACCCTGTACTGACATCCTGTGGGTCCCAGCTGGCAGGAAGCTTTCTTTTCAGTGCTCTGAAACCAACACTAAAAAAAAAAAAAAAAAAAAAAAAAAAAACCTCTCTAAGGAGTTACAAACCATCCACAATTTATTTAATGTTGAGTTAATTCTCCATCACTAACTACAATTCCAATTTCATGTTTCCCTCTAGATAAATTGTTCCAACCCTTTGCATAATCTGTGACCAAATTTCTACCTCATCCCATATGCTGAAGAATGATTCAGACAGGTAGCCCTCACTTTGCAAAATAGAGGTAAATCTTCAAATCTATTTCCATAAAGTCACTCCTATGCCCTTAGGCTGCCAGACTGAGGAGAAAAATATAGGATACCCAGTTAGATTTGAATTTCAGATGAACTATATAAGATTTTTTTTAAAATATAAGCATGTCCCATGAAACATCTGGGATGTACTTACAGTAAAAATTGTTAGACATTTATCTGAAATTCAGATTTAATAAAGATTCTTGTGCTCTGTGGGCTTCCCGGGTGGCTCCATGGAAAGAATCCACCTGCCAGAGCAGGAGACACAGGATTGATACCTGGGTCGGGAAGATTCCCTGGAGAAAAAAATGTCAACCCACTCCAGTATTCTTGCTTGGGAAATCCCATGGACAGAGGAGCATGGGCTACAGTCATGGGGTCGCAAAGAGTCAGATACAGCTTGGTGACTGAAGAGCAGCAGCAGCTTGTGCTCTGTGATGACATCGAAGGGTGTGATTGGGGGCAGAGGAGTGAATCTCAAGGAGGAGGAGACAGATGTATACACATAGCTGCTTCACACTGTTGTACAGCAGAAACTAACACAACATTATAAAGCAATTATACTCCAATTTAAAAAAAAGAGCCTTGTATTTTAACTGACACTGCTACTATACCTGTGCACTCGTTCAAAAGATATATATTAAACCTCTACTATGCGTTACTTGCTACAAGGCAAATAGGCAGGGGTGTAAGGTAAATGTTTGAAAAGTGGTTGTTAGGGCGGGGATAATTTTCAGTATTTTCTAAGACTTGTATTTCCTGCAACCAGCTTGCAAAAATATGAGACCATAGGTCAGCAGAGAAGCCCACCCAGAGCAACAAGTTCATTGAGCCATGCCACTGAGGGCAACAAGCACCTCTCTCCATGATCTCATACAGCAAGCAAACACACCTCTTCTGGATAATGTACATTTTTCTCTTCATTTTTTTAAAGGGGAGAGTGGGATGAACTGGGAGATTAGGTTTGACATAAATACACTGCCACGTGTCAAAGAAATAGCTAGTGGGAACCTGCAGTGCAGCACAGGGAACTCAGCTTGGTGCTCCGTGATGACCTAGAAGGGTGGGACGGGAGTGGAGAGGGAGGGAGATCCAAGAGGGAGGAATATATGTATACAGATAGCAGATTCACTTCAGTTGTATAGCAGAAACCAACAATGTTGTAAAGCAGTTGCACTCCAATTGAAGAAAAAGACAAATACACCCTTACCTAAGACACTGTTAGTTGGGTTTTTCTGCTGCTAGTACCAAAATGATTCTCAGCTGATACACTAAAGATACTCCTCTTTGCTATGTATGTTACTTTCTGTCTCTCCAAGTGGACCAAAAATTGTTCCTGTTGAAGAGTCATGTTGCTGGATCTCTTCTTTCCTCCCCTTTCATAACTCATCCTCCTACCTACCCACCCATCACACACAGTGTGCTGTGCTGTGTTTAGTCCCTCAGTGGTGCAGTCGTGTCTGACTCTTTGTGACCCCATGGACCATAGCCCACCAGGCTCCTCTGTCCATGGAGACTCTCCAGGCAAGAATACTGGAGTGGGTTGCCATGCCCTCCTCCAGGGGATCTTCCCAACCCTGGGATCGAACCCAGGTCTCCCGCATTGTAGGTGGATCCCTTATCATCTGAGCCACCAGGGATACACAATGGGTATCACCTTGTCTTTTTATTCAGTTGTAACATCCAGCAGAGCAATGCTCCAGGGCTGTGGGGAGACCCAACTAGTGCCTCTAATGGACTCTGAGAGTCAACCACCAATGTTTATCATCAAAGGCCTCTCTAAAAGAGTACTTTGTAAATCTGCTTCCAGGGGCTGCCATAGAGTCCTGGCTTTCCTTCTAGTACTGATAATCCCTGGACTCTCTCCTCACCTACTCAGTGTATTTCCTTAAGGTCAGATTACAACCTGTAGATCCATTCCAGGACCCTAATAAATCCACTCCAGGACACTCCAGTACCCATAGTGGGGCAGGAGAGCTCCCAGCCACAGGTTATCTGAGAAGGCTGCTGACCCAACAGATTCTTCCTCTGTAAACAATCCCAAGCACTAATGATTGTGCTTAAGAAACCAGCTGGCACTTATTTCTCTCTCTGGTGCAACAAATGGCAAAGGAAACAATGCATGAAGGATAAAGGTTGCCACAACCATACATGAAACCATTTAACCAACTACATCCTAAAATTTCATTTCAATATACTCTTCGGAAGTCGCTTTGTCCCAAAGGGTCAGGCTGTCCATCCCTGTTTCAGCCCTCCTGGGCTGGGCCTTCCCACTCATTTCCACCATTACTTTCCATCTCTGAGACATCCTTCTATTAGTCATCACTCTGCTTTTGTTCCTTCCATCTCAGCTCTAAAGCTTCTCTTTTTCTAGCCTCTAGGTTCCTGCAATACTTTGACATAAAAGCCTCAAATAAAATAATAAAATAAAAGCTCCATCACAATATTGAAACGTAGACAACTATTTCTGTTGCACTGCTGACAACTTTAGGTACTGTCTTTACCTCTCTTTCAATCAAGCCAAATGGGCTACTATTCTTTATCAGTTCACAGTCCCTTATTAGCATGTTGACTCTGTCTACAGAGAAAATGTCCAAGGATGTCAATACCCTGAGGTATTGATCAAGAGGCAGACCATAACAAATCCCCACCTTTCTGCTTCAAGGATTCTAGGCTAAGTGTAGTCCATCAGAACCATGGCTGGCTCACCAAGACCATGCTGTGCAGAGCCAAACCAGGTGCTGGGGGTAAATTTAAGACACTGGATAATTTCTGAAGGGAGCAAGGTGGAAAAATTGGAAGGCACAGAACGAGGCTAAGAAAATAGACAAGAGGCTCTCTAGAGGAAATCTGTTCACATTGAGGATAATTAATTAATGTGTTGACAGGACTCCCCAAGGCAATCCCGGAAGCTGCAGCCACAGTTATTTAATAGACTTAGATTCCTATTGGATGGACGCAACATAAGTCAATACAAGAGCTTCCTGGCCACATGGTCAATGGGCTGAGTTCTCTCCTTTCTGATCCGTGATTATTCTACTGAGAAATGAAGTGGTCACCCTACCAACTCCAAGTTACCATCATTTTTAGCTTCTGACTGGGACTGCACATTTAGAGGGAAACATCTTACTTGAATGGCCTGGACAGGTCTGTCTGTCATGTCTGTGTCCCACTGCAGCCCCACTCTCCCTCTACTGATCACACCAGCCAGGGATGCCCGATCCGAGATGGTGACCAGGCAGGGGGCAGGTGGTGCAACCAGCAGTGCTGAGCCAAACATATTTATTGTCATGGAAATTTTACAGAAGGCACAAAAACAAGTTCTCACAGATGGTAAGTGTCTGAGCTGACAGGCATTTACAGCTGGGGCTGGGAGACCATCCTGGGTCATGCAAAAGATGAAAGAACAGAGGGAGCTGGACAGGTGAAGGGGAAAAGAACATAGCTGGTGAACAAAGAAACCAAGGAGAGCACACGGGGTGGAGGACTGAGAAAGAGAACAAGAGAATCAGAGGGAAAAGAAGGAAAGACAGAGATAGAACTAGACAGTCCTTCCTACATCCTAGAAGAAAGAGCCTTGATTCCAAAATTTTCAGGTAAAAACTGAGCTTTACCTTCCTGCTCCTGGGTGTTTGGGCACATACTCAAGTGTCATAAATAAGATAGCCATCCCCCTCTTTGAGCAGATCAGTATGTCTTGCAACTGAAATATGGAAGATTAGAACTTGCATCCACACTAAATCCTCTTCCTGAACTAAGTACAAAGTTTACTGCCCTTTTAAAGTCAAAATGCGCCTCCATCGAACAAACATTTGGTTGAGCATCTTTGTATGTCTATGACCTTGTACATAGTGTTGGGTTAGAGAAATGAATCAACACACAGCTGGTACCCACCCACAGAGTGTGGAAAACAGAAGGGAGATGGCCAAGCACACACAATTATGAGCCATCTGGTGAGTGCTATTTATAACCGGTGTTAGCAAGGGGGCATGTAGAAACACAGAGCTTCTGCCAGGCAGGGGACAGGTGGGCATTGGTTGAGAAAGTCACCCTGAAAGAAGCAATGTCTAAGAATCAACAAGGAGAAGAGAGAGGGGCATTCCAGGCAGCCTGGCTCCATTTGGGTGCTAGAGCTGGCTCCTGACTGGTGGGAGAATTTACACTACAGAAATGGGCAAATGCCACCTATCAGAGCCTTTTAAAAATCCCTCTTTTCTGAGAATTGGTATACTAGTGCACATGTGAGGCCCAAGGCTGGAGAGGACAGTCTATGGTTATACAAAGTTGACATGTAAGATGTCAGAGAAGGAAATGGCCAGAGGTGCAAGGTGGTCAGTGGCTACTCTGAACAGATCCAGAAATTTACACCGTCTTACGCCACTGGTGGTGGGAGGTTAAGTCTGGCTGCAGAGTAGAAGATGGGTGCTAATAAAAACTGAAGTGACTGAAGCCAGAGGGCTGCTGGAAGCAGAGCTTGGTCCTCCAGGACTGCCATCCCCATGCAGAGTGCTGGCTCAGCTCTGGGAGGGCAATTCCTGGTTTCCTAGTGCTTATAGTATTCCTGAGGGCTTGGAAGGAAGCCACAAATTCAAAGCAGTAAAGGCAAGTCAGATTTTGATGGAGGGACTTCCCTAGAGGTCCCGTGGTTAATACCCCATAGTTCCAATGCAGGGGGCATGAGTTTGGTCCCTGGTCAGGGAACCAAGATTTCACGTGACACACAGTGTGGGCAAAAAGAAGAAGAAAAAAAAATTATGGAAAACAAAACCAAAGCCAGAGGCAGAAGGAAGTAGGATTCAGCAGTGCAGTGCCAACTAAACAACATAACTGGGCTTTATTATTTGCAAACACTTGCGTGATTCCAATTTTTAAGTCAAAGTGAGTTTGGAATTAGGTGTAGGGCAAAGAATGCTGAATTTGGAGCCACCGGCTCTAGATTGAAATCTTCGTTCTCCAGGTTTGCGACTTTGGCAAGTCACTGAACAACAACAAAATGTGTATTCCTTTTGAATTTCAGTTGTCTCATTCAGAGAATGTGGACAGAAATACCTGTCTTCTCAGCTTTATTATGAAGACTACATGAGAATCTGAATAGGCAAGTCTCTTCTAAGCACTGAGTTAGCCAAAAAGTTGGTCGTGTTTCCTATACCATCTTACAAACACCCAAACAAACCTTTTGGCTAACTCAATACAATACTCGAGAATTATGAGAGGTTGATCACAAACTTAGAAGTTCCTCACTTAATTTAAAGGTCCAGGTGAATTGAGGCAAACAGTAAGAAGGGATACAAAGGCATGAGCACAAAGGAGAAATGCACTCAAACATTTTCATGAAGTGCCTTGAAGGGATGTCTTTTAAGTCAAATCTAGACTCCCAGCTGAAGGGCATTGTGAAAACTCAACAGATGAGACTAGGCAGCCAGAGAATAAACATGAGTAGTGCCCCTTTTACACTAATTGGTCAATGCAGCCTAAAGGCACAGTAGTAAAACTACAAGTGGTTTAAGAATAAACAAACTTCTCTTCTCACGGAAGCTCTAGAATTCATACCGCCTCTCCACACCCTGACTTGGTCTGAGCAGTTATTTTCCTTGGTGCCAACTGGGAACAGAAAATCTTTGCGCACAACCCCAACTCCATTTCCTTTTTTTAAAAGTGATTCCAGTAGTTCACTGCGCTTCCACTGGAGGGGGCACAGGTTTGACTCCTGGTTGGGGAACTAACCACATGATGTAGCCAAAACAATAAAAATTTTAAATAAAAAAATAAAATAAAAGGAATAAAAGGAGGCAGAAGGCAAGGTCAGACAAAAGGTAACAAAGGCTTATTCAAACAAGGCAGTTTCCTGCTTTAGAAACGGAGTGACTCTGATGTATCAGGTGAAGAAGGCTGTACACACCAAGAGAAGATGAGTCAGAGGAGGCTCAGTGGAGAGAAAAGCGTGGACCAGGGACAGGGTAGGGGGAGATGGGAACAGGAGGGATGCTGAGCGAAGCCACAGAGGGCAGCGAAGGGGACACGCACAAGGAAACAGGCCGGGGAACCAGAGGTGTGTGGGCGATGGAGCCCACCAGGGTGACGGGCGGATTCTGCACAGGATGCTGAGTGCAAGACAATGAGCTGGAGGAGTGACAAGGACAAAACGCATGTTTTTATTTCCCCCTGACAATTCCACATGCTTTAGATGAAAAGGATGGCAATGTCCTTTTGGCATGTTAGGGATGAGCAAAGCAGAGAGCACAGCAAAGGTCCAGGGACGAAGAGACCAAAATATGAAGACGGGACTGATGATGCTGTGGGTCAGAGGTGAGACCCAGGGGCTGTCAGACAGAGTTCTACAAGGGTCGCCCTTCATGCCCTCATCTGTACACCCAGGTGGGCTCATTAACCAGGAGAAAATTATCTCGAGATAGAGAGGGAAGGATTGTCAGAACATGGATTTGACCTTGTGAAAGTCCAAGTCACTCAGACATGTCCGACTCTTCATGACCCCTTGGACTATACAGTCCATGGAATTCTCCAAGCCAGAATACTAGAGTGGGTAGTCTTTCCCTTCTCCAGAGGATCTTCCCAACCCAGGGATCAAACCCAGGTCTCCCACATTGCAGGCTGATTCTTTGCCACCTGAGCCACAAGGGAAGCCCAAGAATACTAGAGTGGGTAGCCTATCCCTTCTCCAATGGATCTTCCCGATCCAGGAATCCAACCGGGGTCTCCTGCACTGCAGCCATTTGAGCTATTAGGGAAGCCTTGGACTTGGCCTTAGTGAGAGTTTTAAATAGGTACTGACTCCGCCAGCACCCAGGTCATGGTAGGAGAAGCCCATCCCTCCCAGGAAAGGGTGAAGAAAGGTTCTGCACAATCTTGGCAAATTTGTATTAACACAGAGTCTGTCTTTCTTTGAAGTGAAGTATAATTTACAATGTTGTGTTAGTTTCAAGTGTACAGCAAAATGATTCAGTTACACACATATACACACACACATATATATATTATTTTTCAGACTTTTTCTATTTAGATTATCACAAGATATTAAGCATAGTTTTCTGGGCCATACACTAGGTCCCTGTTGTTTATTTTATATACAGTAGTGTGTATCTGTTAATTCCAAACTCCTAATTTATCCCCCATCCCCACTATCCCCTCTGGTAACCCTAAGATTGTTTACAATGTCTGTGAGTCTATTTGCTTTGTGAGTTCGCTTGTATCATCTTTTTAGATTCCACAGACAAGAGATTTCATCTGATATTTGTCTTTCTTAACACAGAGTCACCATGACATCTCCTTTCTCAAGCAAGAGAAAGTGTCCATCGGTCCGTCCATCCATCTGTTCATCCATTTATTACCCACTGGCTGTTACTCAGTGTCCAGGACATGCCAGGCACTCTTCTGGACACTATTCAAGATGGACAAACGGCCGGTCCTCAGGACACTCACCTTCTAGAGGAAGAACACAGATGAGCATCAGCCTCAACGATGGCAGGACACAGTGGCTGTGTTAGGTGGTGATCAGAGCTGTAAAGAACACAAGGCAAGGAGATACAGGCAGGGGGAAGAGAGGCTTGCTATTTCATAAAGGGCCATAAGGGAAGCCAGAGTTAAGGAATGAGCTCTGATGGATCTCGGTGGGGAGAACATTCCCAGAGAGGCAGCCAGGAGAGCAACTTGGTGGGAACAAGCTAACTGAACAGGCAGGAGGAAGAGCAGCAGGGACAGGAGAGGAGTTGGTGGAAGTGAGTTGGGGTGGGGGAGGAGCAGGGTGCAGCAGTTCCAGAAGATTCCAGAAGGCCAGTGGTCAGGTCTGATGGAGACTGTGGAGCAGAGGTGCTGTGCAATGTGCTGTGGGTGGAAAGGACCCTCCTGCTGCTTTATGGGGTACAAACTGAGGAGGTGGCAGTGCTCTCCCCACAAGATCCTGGCAGGAATTCTGAAAGCACCAAAGAGTAGCCCCAGCGGACAATGGCTGCCTTTTCAAAGAGCCACTGCTAGGCCTGGTTTCATCAGCAGGAATTCTGAAAGCACCAAAGAGCAGCCCCACGGACAATGGCTGCCCTTTCAAAGAGCCACTGCTAGGCCTGGTTTCATCAGGAACCAGGGGATCAACCCACAAGGGCGTTTCCTCTCCGCGTCTCCATGTTCACTGGAAATCAGAAGAGGACAACTGTCTACCAGGAAGAAGCCTGACAGCCAATAAGCTTGCCTCATCATCATTCTTCTGCTGTAATCAAGTTGGGCCAAAATACTTCGGGCAACATTGGAAGATTCTCCTACCCCATCATAACCTGTTAGAGGGCAAGAACCACAGGCTGACATTATTTATTTGTCTCCATGAAAGTGGACTGTGGAAAATCTGGATTAAAACTCAACATTCAAGAAATCAAGATCATGGCATCTGGTTCCATCACTTCATGGCAAATAGATGGGGAAAAAAAGGAAACTGTGATAGATTTTATTTTCTTGGGCTCCAAAATCACTGCAGTTGGTGACTGCAGCCATGAAATTAAAAGATGCTTGCTCCTGGGAAGAAAAGCTATGACAAGCCTAGACAGTGTATTAAAAAGCAGAGACATCACTTTGGCAACAAAGGTTCATATTGTCATGTATGGATGTGAGAGCTGGACCATAAAGAAGGTTGAATGCCAAAGAATTGACGCTTTCGGACTGTGGTGCTGGAGAACTCTTGAGAGTCCCTCGGACAACAAGGAGATCAAACCAGCCAATCCTAAAGGAAATCAACCCTGAATATTCATTGGAAGGGCTGATGCTGAAGCTGAAGCTTCAATACTTTGGCCACCTGATGGGGAGAGACAACTCCTTGGAAAAGACCCTGATTTGGGGAAAGTCTGAGGACAGGAAAAGAGGGCAAAGGAGGATGAGATTGTTTGATGGCATCATCGACTCAAGCGACATAAATCTGAGCAAACTCTGGGAGATAGTGAAGGACAAGGAAGCCTGGCATGCTGCAGTCCACAGGGCTGCAAAGAGTCAGACATGACTTAGTGACTAAACATCAGTTTATCTCTCTGAACTCATGCCATGCAATGTACACAGTAAGCACTCATAAATACTTGGGAGATAAATTAAAGAACTACATCTCTAACACCATCATCATTATCAGAAGAATGACGATGTTTTAAAAACAATAAAGTCTTACTCTGTGCCAGTACTTCTCAGCTTAGGGTGGCTTTGCCCCCTGATGCCCACCCTCGGACATTTGACAATGACTGGAGACATTTTTGATATCACAGCTGTACACGCATGTGTCAGGAGCAGGGCCACTGGCATCTGGCAGGTAGAAGCTGGGTCAACTGCCAAACTTCATTCAAATACAAAGAATTTTCAGGTCCCAGAGGTCTAAGTGCTAAGGCTGAGAAATTCTTTAATCCTCCTAATACTCTTTATTTGAGAAACCTGAGCCACTGGGCCATTAACTTGCCCAAAGAGAGCGCAGTGAACACCATGCTGCTGCTGCTGCTGCTGCTAAGTCGCCTCAGTCGTGTCTGACTCTGTGCGACCCCATAGATGGCAGCCCACCAGGCTCCCCAGTCCCTGGGATTCTCCAGGCAAGAACACCATGCTGAACTACAAAATGACAACAGTGCAAAGCAGCAAACAGGTTGAACTCAACATTTCTGACATCAAATATATGTTGTTTTTTTTCCTTCCCTCGCATATCTGAGTGCCCTCGAATCCAATGCAATTCTGACATTACCTGGAGTCAATGCAAACATCACAAGTGAAAGACTCAGTTCCCAAGAATGTGTCCCATTTTGGACACCAGCCACAAGTTTGGGCCTCCTGAACCAACCAGCTCTAAAGTCTGGGAATTCCCAAAATCCCCTCCTCAGGTTCTATGATATGCTGAACTGACTTAATAAGACTCAGAAAAGCACTTTACCTACAACCACTAGTTTACTTTAAAGAATACAGCTCAGAAACAGCCAAATGGAAGAGATGCACTGGGTAGGAAATAAGAGAGAGGGGCTCAGCACACCCATGCCATCCGGATGCCCCACCCTCCCAGCACCTCCAAGTGTCCACCCACCTGGAAGCTCTCCAAACCCTTTGCTTTCATTAAGTGCCATGGTTGATTTTATCATGGTTGATTAAATACAATATATACAGAACTCCAAGTGCAGATTTGGCAAGAGGAGATACGTGATGGGGTAGGGAGTTGGAAAGGAGATAATCACACATTGAGTCCCAGCAAAGACAGTGACTACAACCAACCCTCCCATTGAAAGGGGCAGTCAGGTCAGGAAAGGCAGATGAGTTGAAGAAACCAGGGCAGGGGCAATAAACAATGTCATGGGGAAAGCATTAAAAGCCAGTTTTGGGGGGACATATACAAACCTCAATGCATTGTATTAAGAGATGAGGAACCAAAGATATCCTTATACTTGGATGCATGAAAGAGCAATGTGCTAAGAACACAATGAATCAGACTGGAACCCTCCAGGCCTCCCACATCCACTGACTTCTGTCTCCCCCAGAGCAGCATCTTAAGAGGTGTTTCATTTACTCCAACTAAAAATCAGCTAAAAATGCCACCATTGCCCCCAAAGTGGCACTGCCCTCATTTAGACATGCCTTCAGAGCTTATTCCCAAGCAACAGACAATGTTGACAACAATGATGAAGGCCAACAGACAGAATGCAGGATGGACACCATCCCGGCCTTGGCTCCTCCTACACATCAGATGTCAATTTCTCAGCTTCATGCAGAAGCTGGTGTCAGGAGAAGCAGAAGAGACAGGTGTGTGAGGACCTGCACACACACTCGCGCACACATACATACACACACACACACACCGTCTTCATTGCCTACCCCTCTCATCCCTTTGGCATGTAATTACAGAGAGCTATAACAAGCCAGGTACAGTTCTCACTGTTGGGGTACAACACCATTCCGCAAAGAGAAAAATCCTTGTCCCATGAAGGTTTTATTTGTGTGTGTGTGTGTGTCCTGGGAAGAGATACAGACTCAAGTAAAGTAAAAACACATACACACACACACAAAACACCTTCTGCAACATACTAACAAGTGAGAGCTTCCCTGGTGGCTCAGATGATAAAGAATCGCCTGCAATGTGGGAGACCTAGGTCAGTCCCTGGGTTGGGAAGATCCCTTGGGCAACCCACTCCAGTATTCTTGCCTGGAGAATTCCATGGACAGAGGAGCCTGGCAGGCTACAGTCCATGGGGTCGCAAAGAGATGAACATGACTGAGCAAATAAGCACACACAGAGTGACAAGTACTAAGGAAAATCAAGTAGAAACTTGGAGATAAATCATGGGAGACAGGTTTGCATTTTTATTTGGGTTGACCCAAAAGCTCCTTAGGGTTTTATCAATAAATAGACTGAGTGATCAGAGGGAAATCATGAAGCCGGTGGTATTTCAGCAAAAGCTGGATATCTGAGGGGGAAAAACCCTGTATTTCAGGAAACGGAATAGCTTGTCAAATTCCTGACGGGAGGATGGCACACTCCAATCAGATAATGTGAGGAGACAGTAATAAAGGAGTGGGATTCAGGGAAACGATAAGCACCTCAGCAGCCCAGGGTTAGTGAGAGGAGGGACCAGGCTGTCCCAAGGCCTGCAGTGGTCCTGGGAATGAGACAGAAATGTACAGTTCTTGCAGACACAAGTGTGTGCACAAGTGTATGCATTCTGCCAGTGGATGGACAGGTGAGTGATGGGTAAATGAAAAGTACGCAAATTATTTGCCAATGAGAAAAACAATAATGTGACTGAATTTCTGAAAAGTACCCTGGAACCTCTGTACCCAAACAACTGCAGTCACTTCCAAAGTACTCACAATCAGAGGCCACTTTACTTATTCTCACACTGCAGCCACTGCTGGCTGTCCCTGCAGGCCTTCTCTCAAGGATCTGCCTCTGGAGCCTTGGACTGGCCACAGTGCCTTTGCATATGCTTTTTGGAGTCCACACCACCACCCTCCCTGTTACCTGTGGCCAGGCAAATCAGCTCCTGTGACCAAGACTTTTCTGACAACTACCTTTAGAGACTGAGTATCCTATTCGATGCCCACAGCCCCCCTGCCCTATCACTTTTAATGAAATCAATCCTGAATATTCATTGGAAGCATTGATGCTGAAGCTCAATACCTTGGCCACCTGATGTGAAGAGCTGACTCATTGGAAAAGATCCTGATGCTGGGAAAACTTGAGGGCAAGTGGAGAAGGGAGTGACAGAGGATGAGATGGTTGGATGGCATCATTGACTCAATGGACATGAGTTTGAACAAACTCGGGGAGATAGTGATGGACAGAGAAGCCTGGCATGCTGCAGTCCATGGGATCACAAAGAGTCTGACATGACTTAGTGACTGAACAACAACAATTTCACTTCATTCATCTCTCACATGCCATCCAGACTACAAGCCCCTAAAGGGGAACAGCTTACTGCTTTTATCTCTGTACCCCTGATATTCAGAGTTCCTGGCAGAAGGTTTGCACTTAAATTGTGGTTGAACACCTGAGTGGATAAACAAATAAAGTCCACACAGCATTAAGCAGTAGACCTGCATTGATTAATTCCTGGTCTAGGACTCTATGGCATGAAGCAACTTTATTTTTAATACACCCCATATTCCTGAAGATGACTCTACAGCAGAATCACAGAAATGCAGTGAATAGTTTGCAACCTGCAACACACTCAGCAACTCAATGACAACATTAATTTAATAAACTTAAACACTGGTGACCTCTTTAACACATCCAAAGTTATTTACGTTGGCATATGCATGCCTGAAGACTGCTTGCCAAAGAGACTCAAATAGAGGTGACGCATCTATCTTTCAAACGCTAATTTGCATTTTTAACTTTGACACAAAGAACTTAGCTCTTCTGTTTTGGAATCAAGAAAGATTAGTTGACTTTTTGATCCATCCATCTGTCCTTTGTGTATGACACATATACCATTAAGCCTTAGGAATTCAAACAGGTCATCTCTACCATCACAGTCTATTTAGAGGCACAAACAGAATTAAATATAACGTAAGACGTTAAGTATAACAGTCAAATGATAAACAAGTAGTGAATGGTTTGTTGGAGAAAACTATTCATGAAGATGGTACACATTCATTTCCTGGGGCCGCTATAAGGAAGTACCACAAACAGGATGCACAGACAACAGAAATGCCTTCTCTCTCATTTCTGCAGGCTGGAAGTCCAAGATTAAGATGCCAGCGGGTGGGTTCCTTGTGACCGCCCTGAGGGAGAACCGTCCCAGGCCTCTCTCCCGGCTGCTGGTGGCCTCAGGCACTCCTTGACTTGCGGATGGGTCTCCTCGAGTCCTTGCTTTGTACGTGTGCGCATCCACATTTCCCCTTATAAGGATGCCAGTCATGTTGGATTAGACCTCACCCTCATGACTTCATATTAACCTGACCCACCACAAAGACTCTATTTCCAAGTAACGTCACATCTATAGGCACTGGGAATTATAACTTCAGTATTGTTTGTGGCAGGTGGCAGGGTAGGGAGAGAAGTCAACCCATAACATGGTGAAAAGCTGGATTTTAAAAGACAAACACAAGCTTACCAACAGGACAGAAGATTGTAGGCACAGTCAAGGGAATGGATGACTAGGAGAGAGCAGGACTGTCAAGCAAGCAGCCTTGTGACACAGGTCAGGGCATGCAAGATCAGATAAGGTCACTCAAAGCCTTGACAATGGCTCCCATCCTAATAGAATCACGAAAACTCTGAAGGGGTTGAAGCACGGAACTGCAGCAACAGTACAGTGCTCTGCAACATATCCGTGGCCATTTGCAACATACTTTTTACTTTGTCCCTTTGTCTGCCTTTGTCCCGAGAACCGGCAGGGAAGTCCCATTCAACCTTCACGTTACACTGGGGGAGGCAAGCTGGGGTTCAAGTTTCTCTTTCCTAACAACCTTGCCTCCACTCTGGCACAGAACTGACCTGTACTTCAAGTGACAAGTCATCGCAGTGACCTTCTCCTACTTCTATTTAGACTGGGAGGCTGGCGAGCACACCCCTTTCACAGCCAGGGAGTCAGAACCAAATGGAAAGGGAAACGTCTTGGGACTTTCCTGGTGGCCCAGGCGTTAAGAATCTGTCTTGCAATGCAGGGGACGTGGGCTGGATCCTTGGTCAGGAAGATCCCACATGCTATGGAGAACTAAGCCCACACACAGTGAATGCCAAAGCCTGAGTGCTCTAGAGCCTGCGCACCACAATGGCAGAGGCTGCGCACCTCAGTGAGCGATCCCGCGTGATGCAAACAAGGTCCTGAGTGCTGCGACTAAGACCCAAGGGAGCCGAATAAAGATGAATATTTTTTAAAAGAGAAAGGGAACCATCTCCACACCTCCACTTGCCGCCCTGACACCCCTCACATTAGTTTCCTAGAGCTAGATAATACCCAAGCAAGCGGACAGAGGCCCTCCAGATCCTGCCCCTTGGAAAGGTGATGGCATCTCTGGGAACACCTTGAAAAGTGAGGTCAAGACAATGAACAGCTGACAGAACCTGGGCCTCCTGGTCCTGCCTTACCCAAACCAGCTCCATTTTTATCTGTTGCTTTTCTTTTTTAAAAGAACACCTTTATTGAGACATTATAATTCACAAATCATAAAAGTTACCCCTTTAAAGTACATAATTCAGTGGCTTTTAGTATATCCCTAGAGTTATGCAACCATCACCACCATCTAATTCCAGAATGACTTCATGACCCAAAAAGCAAACCCTCTACCCACTTCTTGTCATATCTCATTTTATCCTCCCCTGACTCTGGGAAACCCTTGCTGTCTCTATGCAATGGCTTATTTTGACATTTCATATGCATGGAATCATAAGTATGTCCTTTTGTGGCTGGCTTCTTTCACTTTTATTTTCAAGGTTCAGTCATACTGTAGCAGGTATCAATACGTCATTCCTTTTTGCGGGCTGTGTGCTAAGTCGCTTCAGTTGTATCTGACTCTTTGTGACCCTGTGGACCGTAGCTCATCAGGCTCCTCTAAGGGATTCTCTAGGCAAGAATACTGGAGTGGGTTCTGAATAACATTCTGCTGTATGGCTATAACACATATAAAAAAATAAATTTATAGACATTTGGGTAGTTTCTTTTCTAATATTATGAATAAGTTGCTATGAACATTGGTGTATAAGTTTGAGTATCTGTTTTCAGTCCTCTTAGGCATTATGTAGGAGTGGAATTGCTGGATTGTAGGAGCCTGGAAGGCTGCTGTACACGGGGTCACTGAGGGTTGCACACAACTGAGCAACTTCACTTTCACGCATTGGAGAAGGAAATGGCAACCCACTCCAGTGTTCTTGCCTGGAGAATCCCAGGGACGGGGGAGCCTGGTGGGCTGCCGTCTATGGGGTTGCACAGAGTCGGACACGACTGAAGCAACGCAGCAGCAGCAGCAGCAGACTATGTATAACCTTGAGGAACTGCCCAACTGTTTTCCAAAGTGCCTGGGCCATTTTACACTCCCTCCAGCAAGGTCCAGGGGTTCCGATTTTTCCACATCCTATCCAACACTTGCTATTTTTTTTTTTTTTGATAAACCCATCCTGGTGGGTGTGAAGTGGTACTTAACTGTGGGTCTGATTTGATTCCCCAATGACTAATGATGCTGAGCCTATTGGCTATCAAGTGCCTATTGGCTATTTGTAAATCTTCTTTGGAGAAATGTCCATTCAAGTCCTTTGCCCTGTTTAAAGTGGGTTATTTGTCTTTGTTGAACTACAAACATTCTTCATCTATTCTGGATACGAGTCCCTTATCAGATATATGATTGCAAATATTTTCTCCTATGTTTTTGGCTGTCTTTCTTAATGGTATTCACACCATAGATTCAAATTCTGATGAAGTCTTTTTTTTTTTTTTTTTTTGTTTTGGCTCGTGCTTTTGGTGTCATATTTAAGGACAACTGCCTAATTCAAGGTCACAAAGATTTACTCCTTTGTTTCCTTCTCAGAGTTTTACAGCTTTCATTCTTATGTTTATTTGAGATCTATGATCCATTTTGAGTTGATGCTCATTTTTACCCTTTGAAGGGATGGTAATCCATATGAAATTTAACTCTCCCAACACCAAGCCACCTTATGGCAAAGCTTCTAGAAAGGAGGAGCATCTTGACAATAAAGACCAAAGCTCCTGTAATGCGCCCATGTCTCCAAGGGTGTACGGGTCAGAAGGGTCCTCTCTCCCTCCCAGAGGTGGTGGCACCCCATGTAAACACTAAGGTTCAGCTCTGCAGTGACCTGAAATGACCCTGCGCACCTGCAAGCCTGGCCGTGCCTGTCATCTGCTTATCACAGAACCCTAATTAATCTCAGACCCTGTGCCCCACTCTCTGCCACACACTGACCCCCAGGTATATAGGGGGCTAAAGGATCTTTATCAAAAGGATCTTTCCCAAGTGTACTGTTACCTTGCAATAAGAATTAAACTTATTGAACACTTAGCAGCACCTGTATTCAGCCCTGGGGATACAAAACTGAGCAAGATGATTGGGCTCCTGCCCTGGAGGAGCGGTCACTTCAGTGAGGGGGACCTATGCCAAGACCTGGCACTTTATCACCTTCCCTTGAATAATAACAACTGCAGTTGTAACATTAATTACTATATGCCTGGTTCTGTACTTTGTGCTCTACATGCATTCATAACTCTTTAACTTTATGACGTAGGGCTGGCAATCCTCTGTTTACAGCACATATGAAGCACCAATCTTACACAAGGCACTCTAATAGAAGGGCAAGTAAGGACCAGGAGCACAATGTGGATGGGAACACAGCCCCATGTACAAGGGGACTTGGAGTGGAGCTCTGATTCGGGAATTTTTCTCTGGGGAGAAAACCGAAGGGGCAAAAATAAAGGCACACAAATATCTGTAGAGTTAGGGCCCAAGTGAGCAGAGGAAGGAGATGAGGCAAGCGAAGGGGAAGGGTGTGGCTTCTATCAGAATTCATATTCATGGACCACTGCCTGGAGAGCCAGCGAGTTACATGGGGAAAAGCCACAGAAACTCTCCTTGGGCTGGTACATAATGTCACCGCAGCACAACCCGCCTTTGGGACAATCTGCCTTGCTCCCCCAAAGCACTGCCAACGAAAAGGAAAATGGTCTTAATGAAATACTGAGGATAAGATCGAGGCGTGGGGAAGCAGAGATGAGGTTGTTTGAGTCCTTAAAATAAATACTTGTATTTCAGATAATCGAGTTTGGTTCTTACGCTAATGTCATTTTCTGTTAATTTAATGTCCCTGGAATCCCTCTGAGTAAGAAGATTGCTGGTGGAATGCAAATACAGCCCATTCTGGGAAAAAGAATCATCTCCTCAACCCAGGTGTGCTCAAAGGCTGCAGAGAAGGCCAGTCCCTCCGGGTAGAGGGAGTTAAACAGATCCTCCAAGGTGATCTGGGCATGGAGGCTGCGTGCTGAGCAGAAGGGGCAGTGGTTATTTGAGATGTTGTGGAATCAAACTCATCACGCCCTCCTGCACCAGGCATGTGGAGGACCAGCGGGACTCTCAGGGACCTCGGATGACTCCTGGTGACAGGAGGGGTACTGCAGAAGCCAGGGGAGGGCAATGTGCGTTGTGCCATCTCTGCTGCCAAAAGGAGCATGAAAGCACCCCCTTGCCCCCCGGTATAGCAGAAGCATCTTAGTTTACCCTGAACCAATCCCCATTTAGTGGGCTTCCCTGATGGCTCAGCAGGTAGAGAATCTGCCTGTGAAGCAGGAGACATAGGAGACGCAGGTTTGATCCCTGGGTCTGGAAGATCCCCTGGAAGAGGGCATGGCAACCTACTGCAGTATTCTTGCCTGAAAAATCCCATGAACAGAGGAGCCAGGTGGGCTACAGTCCAAAGGGTCAGACACAACTGAGTGACTAAGCACCATCCCCATTTATGCCTGCTGTCCCAGCCGAATTGTAGCATCCTTTAAAGCACTCCAGCTTGGACAATAAATTGTAACCCCATTCCTAGGTCCAGTAGGCACAACATTAGTGATGAGCTGAGGGATGCTGGATGCCAGGAGGAAGGGAGGCTTGAGGATCACTCAGAGAATCAGGATGCAAAGGAGCTTTCTCCCAAGGAGGAGTCAAGGAACCAAGGAGAGAATGTGGTTCCCTCTCTGCTCTCCATCTGAGCCACCAGGGAACCCTACCAGATGGCACTAGGGGTAAAGAATCTGCCTGCCAATTCAGGTTAGAGGTAAGAGACACGAGTTTGATCCCTGGGTCAGGAAGATCCCTGGAGGAGGGCATGGCAACCCACTCCAGTATTCTTGCCTGGAGAATCCCATGGGTAGAGGAGCCTGGCGGGCTGCAGTCCATGGGGTCTCATACAGTCGGACATGAATGAAGGGACTTAGCATACACGCTGCTCCCCATGCTACCTGAACAGAGGTTCTGAAACTCCCAGTCTCAGTTTCTTCATCTGAAAAATGGAACAACAATATACATCTGGCAAGTCTGTGAGGATTCCACAAGACAATGTATGTAATTTCCTCATGCCAGCACATAATAGAACCTCAAGGCATGAGAAGTTGTTATCGGCAGTCAGTTCAGAAGTGCTGGGATGCTGAGCTTTGGGGAAAAAATCCTTTCCATCCTAATTCTCTGAGTGATCCTCAAGCCTCCCTTCCTCCTGCCTTGCCCCCTGGCATCCAGTGTCCTCGGCTTATTGCTAATCACAGAAACAGAGCATAAAAAAAGGGCACCCAGGTGCCAGCATACTTCTCCAAGGGCTGAATAGGATTTCATAAACCAAAAAGAGCCTACAGCTTCCAGCTGTGGTATTGCCCTGCTCTAATTTCCCTAGCAGCAGCGAGGACAATGAAGCTGGGAGTTTCCATTTGAGGGAATATTTTTTTCCTTTCCCTCCATCATCCACCAGTGGTCTTCAATTACAGTGTGTGATGCTTGGATACAGGGAGGCTAAGGGAGGTGGGCAGGGAAGTGACCCCCTGAAAGGCATCTGCAGAAGCAGATTAGAGAGCTCCCCACAGACACTGGAGCACTCTCTGAGCTCATGGAGGGAGCTCGGGGAGAGGAGGCAAGAGCATGGGGGAAAAAAAGGCAGCCCCTCCCTGGGCCTGATGAAGATTAATATCTCCTCCCTGATGAGATGAGGTGGGCTTAATAGCTTCTATTAATAGAGAATCACTGAGGGCCAAAGATGGGGGCGTGGAGGGAAGTAGGGGAAGGGATGAGAATGTTTTGCCAATACCATACAAAAGCTGAAAGGGACACCCTGAATGCACAAAGACAGATTTCCTCAAGGCTCAAAATTTACAACAGAAACCTGCTGCCTGAGGCAGCACATGAGACCATACAGTATTAGGTGTACTTGGCACTTTTCCTACTAAGACGACTGGATCAATTTGGCTAAACATGCTGATCTCAAAGACTGGATGGTCTCAACAGAGACTGTCACCCCCTTACAATCTTAAGGCCCCAGTCAAGGTTATTAGCTCGGGTACTGCCTTCCAACTCCGCTCTCCACAGACAACTCCAAGCCATGTTCCAAAATAAAGCTCAAGAGGCACCTTCTTCATGAAGCTTTCCTGGACATCCATCCCCAGAGTTATGAGTCTTTCCTTCTGGACTCCCAGAGACAGGTATACATACTTCTATTACAGTAATTCCTGTGGATTGCAATTGGGAGCCATCCTTCAAAAAAAGATTACTACTCTTAGACTTGAATGTTTGCTTCCTATCATCCTATAACTTTCCTTATCCATTAAACAATATCTCTATCACCTCATCTCCTGCTTTCCTCCAAGGATCCACTATCTTTGAGGAATAAGCACACAGAGAAAGGCCATTATTGCTCAAGACCACCAAGAGAACAATTTTTTTTTTTTTAAGGGCAAGGACCATGTCTCAAAGTTCTTTGTGTCTTTCTCAGACTCTAGTCCAGTATCAACCACACACTGGCTTAATAAATATTAATATTTGTCCCATCATCTAAATAACAGAAGAACACAGGAGCAGAAAACAGAGGTGTCAAAACTGAGAAGGGTGCGGGTGAGGAAACCTCAGGATCACGATGAAATGTACAAATATATCAGGGGTAACACAGCCTTTACCTGTTCAAAAGTATTAAGATACTCCTCAAAAGGTGGTCATTAAAAAAAAAAAAAGAAAACCAGCAGCAAAAAAGCGTATCTCCTCAACTTGTTGTTCAGTTGCCCAATCAAATCTGACTCGTTGCCACCCCATGGCCTGTAGCATGCTTGGCCTCCCTGTCCCTCACCATCTCCCAGAGTTTGCCCAAGTTCATGTCCATTGATCAGTGATGTTATCCAACCATCTCATCCTCTGTTACCCTCGTCTCCTTCTACCTTCAATCTCTTCCACTCTTTACTAATCCTCACTCAGACGCTGGGTGAATTTTCATCTCAAATAAGCTCAGGATTCCCAGTTCCTCAAATCCCACCCCAGCGGACAACTGGTCTTAAGGACTTGGGACATGTGGGCTCAGAAGGGAAGAATCCCTGAAGCGCAGATCACCTGCAGAGGAAATTAACTTATTTCAGAGTGAACTGGAATCATTGCATTAAGTGCATGAAACTTCAAATGTGAAGGGGGACTAGTCTGGGATTCACTCAAAAGGACAAGCCATCGCCAAAATGTGCCTGACGAGCATACCATCTGTGTTAGGTATAGAATCATCAGCTCGTGGGAACATAAAGTACACACAACACAGAATAAATGCGGCAGCCTGAGAAGTTTGGAGGCTTCTCTGCCCCAGCTTTTCATCATAGGCACACCCTGGAGATCCTGGAGGCGGGGTTCCGGACACAACAAAGCAAATATCACAATAAAGTGACTCACATGAATTTTTTGGCTCCCCAGTGTTTACAAATGTTATGTTTATGTACACTTAGGTGTACAATAACATTACATCTAAGAAAATCATGTACATACTATAATTTAAAAACACTTCATTGCTTTAAAAATCATGCTTAAAAAATACTAACCACTATCTGAGCCTTCATGGAGTTGTAATCTTTTTGCTGGTTGAGGGTCTTGCCTCAGTGTGGATGGTTGTTGAGTGACTGATCAGGCTGGGGTGAAGGCTGGGATGACTTTGGCAATGTCTTAAAATAGGACCACAGTGAAGTTTGCCACACTGGTTGACTCTTCCTTTCATGGAGCATGCAATGCTGTTTTATAACATTTCACCCATGGTAGGGCCTCTTTTAAAGTCAGTTCTCTCAAAATCTGCCTTAGCTTTATCAACTAAACTTATTTAATATTCTGAAACCATTGTTGTCCTATCAACAACTGATTAACTTCTCCATCTTCAAGGGTGTGGTTCATGGTGTCCCAAAACAATTACAGTAATAACATCAAAGATCAACAATCACACAGCAATCCCATTCCTGGGTAAATATCCAGACAAAACTATAATTATAGAAGACACATGCACCCTTTTGTTCATAGCAGCACTATTCACAATAGCCAAGACATGGAAACCTAAATGCCCATCAACAGAGGAATAGATAAAGATGATGTGGTACACACATACACACTCACACACACACACACACACACACACACACACACACACAGGAATACTACTCAGCCATAAAGAAGAACAAAATAATGCCATTTGTATCAAAGTGGATGCAACTAGAAATTATCATACTAAGTGAAATAAGTCAGAGAAAGACATACTATATGATATCACTTACACATGAAATCTAAAATATGACACAAATAAACTTATCTACAAGATAGATACAGACTCACAGACAGAAGACTTGTGGTTGCCAAGGCAGCTGGGGAGGGACAGAGCAGGAGTTTTCGATTAGCAGATGCAAACAGAGACTGGATAAACAACAAGGTCCTACTGTATAGCACAAGGAAGCATATTCAGAGTATCCTGTGATAAACCATAATGGGAAAGAATATAAAAAAGAAGGTGTGTGTATATATGTATAACTGAATCACTTTGCTGAGCTGCACAAATTAACATTATAAGTCAACTATACTTCAATTTAAAACAAGAGATCACTAATCGCAGGTCAACCTAAGAAGAATAATGAAAAAGTTCGAAATATTGCAAGAAGTACCAAAATGTGACAGAGACAAAGTGAGAAACTGCTGTGAGAAAACAGTGCCAGTAGATCTGACATAGCGTTGTCACAAACTTGCAATTTATTTTTTAAAAAAATGCACTCTGCAAAGCACAATTAAAGCTAAGTGCAATAAAATGAAGTCTGCCTGTAGATTAGTCCTGACAACACTGTAGCTCACCAATACCAAAACCAAAATCAAAGTTGATACATCATGCAATGACATGGCTCTCTCACGTAAGTTTAAAAAGAATTTAAAAAGTGGTTGATACAGGACCTCCTCCACAACTGAATCAGTCCCACTGTGGGCAACATACAGTACGGGATTTGAAGAGCCCCAGAGCCAGTCTGAAACTTCAAGGCATTTCCAGGCTGATAGGAATGTAAGTATCCACAGAAAAATCAGCAGCTGAAGATCAAATGTGATTCACCCGAGGTTGGCTATAAGCATCTCTAGGGGAATCGAGACTTCCCTAAATGTCCAAGTATGCCCGAGCCGAGGGCAGAAATGCTGAGCCAGCAATTACACCAGACCGAGCTGGGCTGTGAGTCCTCAGAGAGGCAGGATTATGGCTGAAGCACCAACATGCCCCCATTACTCAAGACTGTAATTTCTCACCAAGCCACAGGCAGGGGCTGGGGAGACCCAGTGGGAGGGGCCACAGGGCACCAGGACGCAGAGTGAGGCAGCTGAGTCAAGAGCCCCTGAAAGGAGAAAAGGGCACCAGCACTGGGAAAACCTTGCGAAAAATCCAGCCTTCCCAAGGCCCAGGGCTGGAAGGAGAGAGCCAAGTAAGAGCATCTGAGCCTGGATCCATGCAGAACCTCCAGATGGAACTTCTGCTCAGGATCTAGAACTCCCGGACTCAGAGTCCCAGCAGAATCGGCTTCAGCTCTGCACATCCATCCACCAGTGAGAAACGTGCCAAGTGCCACCGACTCGCTGAGCTTCTGTGTTTAATGTCTCAGTGGCTCAGCCTCCTGGCCTGTAAGATGGGGGTGACCATGGTTCCTCCCAACATACAGAGACTGTACAGTTCAGTCATTTACAAGAGTGGTCCCTAGGGACCAGATGGCAGGCTCCCCAGCCTGAACCCAAGCTGAGTGACCCTGGACAGAGTAATTTAACCTCTCTGGGCTTCGAGGTCCTTACCTGCAAGTGGACATATTAATAGGACCGACTTCAAGATGGTTTTAAGGACTGAATGAGTGAATCTACGTAAATTACACACCTGCATCCAGCAAGTGTGTTATAGTAAGTGTTCACTAAATCGTGGTTATCATGATTACAGATGATAATCACATTCTTTCCCATCACTGCTCCCTTAAAGGAGGCGAACACTTGCAGAACAACCCCTGTGCACCTAGCACCACACATGCAAGGCTCACGTATTAGCTCATTTAAATATCACAACCACTCCCCAAACAGCGATGAGGAGCAGAGGGTCAGAAAGGTCAAAGGTGGCTCCTACCATGCAGCTAGCGAGTGGCAGAATCAGACTATGCGCCCTACGTGCTATCCCATGCACTACCCACCCTAACACACCTCTATCCCACCTGACAAAGTCACGGCTGGCACTCCAGAGCTACTTCAACCACACTTATGAGAAAAACTGTAGTACAGTATATACTTCATTTTGAAATTGAAAAAGGCATCCCAATCTTTTTTTTTTTCATATTACCTTTTTTTCTAGGAAAGATGGCTGACCCTGGAGTCCTAGCTCACCTCCATGCTGGGCATCACCAGTTCAAGTGTCCCAACATCCAGGTGGGAGCAGGGCAGGGGTGCTGACTGTCAGATATTTATTCTGCTCTCTGTCCCAAACCAGTGAACGATTACCTGCCCCACCCGTTTTCCTTCCAGGCCTCTCCACTCGAAACCCACTTGCTCCCATCAAAACCTGGAGTCATCTTTGATTCATTCCATTTCTCACCTTCACAGCCCAAAACATCCCCCCAAGATGCAGAGGCTCAGCCTCCAAACCCTGTCTCCCCATCTCCACTGCCACCATCTGAGTTCACGTCACCTCACCGCTCACCTGGATGAGTACAGCGGTCAGCTAGCTGGAGGCCTGGCCTAAATTCTTATGCCCCTTCAGTCATTCTCCACAGACACCAGACTGTTTGGAAACATACACCAGGCATGTTTGGCTGGATTTAACCGCTAGAGTTGTCCATGTCCTAAGCTCTGAAGCTATGACTAGGTTGACTTACAGGATTTTGCAGGTGTGATTAAATTAATGCACAGCCTGAGATGCCAAGATTACCCTAATTATCCAGGTGGGTATAACGTAACATAAAAGTCCTTATAAGGGGGGAGGCAGGAGGGTCCAAGTCAGAGAGATATCATGATGGAAATAGGTTGGGGTGATGTGACAGCTGGTTCTGAAAGTGGAGGAAGGGACCAAGAGCCAAAGGGTGCGTATCACCTGTGTAAACTGGAAAAGGCAGGAAGGAAGCAGAGGCCCTGGAGGAAGTCAACGCCGCAGACATACTGATATAAGCCCAGTGAGACTGACTTGAGATGACTGATCTCCAAGCTCTAAGAATAAATCTGTTGTTTCAACAGAAGGACAGTCTGGTTGTGAACATATGTTACAGCAGCCACAGAACACTAATACACATAGTCTTGCCTTCAGCCTAGACTCAGGCAACCTGTGGACTTTAAAAGCGTCCAAACTCCTCTCAGTGGCCTGTCCACAAGGTGTCTGCCGAAGTCCCCAATCTCATCTCTGACCCTGTATCCTTCTGCTCATCCACCAGACGCGTTTACCTCCAGCAGCTTTCCCCATAAACATCCAGTCCCACCTAGCCTCTGAGCAACTATGCTTGCTCTCTTTGCTGAGGTGCTGTCCCCACACAGGTGGCTTGCAATTGTCACTTCATCCAAGTCCTTCCTCATCACAACATCCAAAATGGTGCACACAGGTGTCATTTTCTTGTCCATAAGTTAACTTATAAGCTCCATGGGAACTGGAGTATTTCCAAAGTACTCAAGTGTGCCTGAGTTACATTGAGCAGGTCCTCAGTGAATTTTTCTTGAGTGAATAAGTACATGAGGCTTATGAAATCAACACAAGACTGCAGATCCTGCTTCTCAATGCCTGGAGGTGGATGAATAGCACAGGAAAGAGTGAACGCTGGGGGCTGGGAAGAATAAGGCTCGGGGAAGAGCCCTGGGAGGGCAGAGTGGCTTGAAGCTGGGCTCTGAAAGGCGAGCTGGAGCTGGGAAAGTGAAGGTGTGAGCTCAGCTTCCGAAGCTACTCTACGAATGATGCAATGAGGCATGTAATAAATTCAGAAATTTCCTATGGAGCAAATATCTCCACCATCTATCCCGCAGACCTCAGCTGTATTCAGAGGGAGGAGGCATTTATCTTTCAACTTCTATCCTAGCTCCTCGTGTGGACAAAAAAACAGTTTCTTATTTCCAAATGCTTTCCCCATTTCTAGAAAATGAAAATGGACTCAATAGGGGAGGCCTGGGAAATTACAATCTGGCAATGAAATTCCACCTGTCCTGGGAACTCTGCTCAATGTCATGGGGCAGCCTGGATGGTGGGGGGGGGGCAGATTGGGGGAGAATGGATACATGTATACATATGGCTGGGTCTCTTGGATGTCCACCTGAAACCATCACAACACTGCCAATTGGCTATAATCCAGTACAAAATAAAACATTTAAATAAAAGAAGAAAAAAATTCTGTCCTTTGTCCGGCCAGCTCACCTTTATATGTCATAGTTTCCTTCATGATATATTCCATCTCATCTCCATAGTCACTCTTAGAAGAAGTCAGGGCGGACAGTATCACTCCCATCCTACAGATGAGGAAACTGAGTCCTTGTCGTGCCACATCGCTGTTTGGTGATGAAGTCCATTCTAGGCAGTAATGACTTAAGCTTGGATGAGATGTATTCAGCTTCCCCAGATCCACATTTTCTCTAAGAGGAAGACAATGCTATCCTCGCTTGACCCAGAGCTGCTGCAGAACTAATGAGAAAGCCCTGACACTTATGAGCCGAGTGACCCCGAGCCATCCACTTACCCACTCTCTGTTCTCATTTTGCTTTTTCCATTATGCTGGCCATGAAAACAGTCCAACTGCATGCAGATGAACCCTCTGCTTAATATTTATTGGCCAACAACCATGTGCCAAGAGATTTTCTTATGCTATATTTTATTTGCAATTACAGATCTGAAGTTCATCGATAAATGACCCCATCAAAAATAAATGCAATAAAAAAAGGAGTAGGAATTTACGGAGAGTCCAATGTACATCAGCTGCCTGCCTAAATCAATGATGAGACCTTCACATAAATCTGGATGGGAGATAGGGTGTTTCCACTTATATGTGAGAAAACGGAGGTTTAGAAAAGGGAAGAGACATGCCTGGAGTCACACAGCTGCTACATGCGTGGCACAGATCAGTCTCAAACCCAAAGCTTTCTGGCTGCAAAGCCATGTCCTTCCCAACTCTGACCTGCTGTCCTCACTCCTGGGAGGTGATGTTCCTCTCTGACAGGCACTGGAGAAGCTCAGAACACTTAGGATACCTTTGAATTTCCCTTTCACCCAGGCTGTTTCACTCCTGTGTCTAAATCTCTAACTTCTGGAACCTAATGACTGGTACAGTGCTCACAAGAGAAAAGAACTCCATGCAGCCTACTGATCAGAACAGAAAGGAAGGGGGGCAAGGTGGCGGGGAGGGAAGCAGGAGGCTGAGCATCAGCAGTTAAGAGCAGGGCTCCGAGTCTGCACAAACTGGCTCTGTAACTAGGGGAGGTTCCTGCACGTGATCTACAAGAAGGGGATGATGGAGACAGGGGCTGAGAACAGTGCTCAGAGCAGACGCTGGCCAATGTTAAAATCCTCCAAAATCACTGCAGATGGTGACTGCAGCCATAAAATTAAAAGATGCTTACTCCTTGGAAGAAAAGCTCTGACCAACCTAGACACTATATTAAAAAGCAGAGACATTACTTTGCCAACAAAGCTCCATCCAGTCAAAGCTACGGTTTTTCCAGTAGCCATGTATGAACGTGAGAGTTGAACTATAAAGAAAGCTAAGTGTCAAAGAACTGATGCATTTGAACCGTGGTGTTGGAGAAGACTCTTGAGAATCCCTTGGACTGCAAGGAGATCCAACCAGTCCATCCTGAAGGAAATCAGGCCTGAATATTCATTGGAAGGACTGATGCTAAAGTTCCAATACTTTGGCCACCTGATGTGAAGAACTGACTCACTGAAAAAGACCCTGATGCTGGGAAAGATTGAAGGCAGGTGGAGAAGGGGATGACAGAGGATGAGATAATTGGATGGCATCACCAACTTGATAGACATGAGTTTGAGCAAGCTCCAGAGTTGGTGATGGACAGGGAAGCCTAGTGTGCTGCAGTCCATGGGGTCACAAAGAGTTGGACACAACTGAGCCACTGAACTGAACAGTAAGGAGAAGAAGGGAAGAACTGCCTCACAGCCAAGAGGAGAGCAGCGATGTCACCTGGGAACGGAACTAGTGAGGAAATGGAGAAAATACACAAGTCCAGGGTCTCTTTCTGATTACTACGTGTCCCTGAAGGATCTGGAAAGCAAGGCAGAGATTATTTGGGCCAGAGGAGTGGACCAAAGGGAAAAGCAGACTCTTTTCTGCTCAGACAGGCATCAGAGCAGGGCTCTCTATGAAGAGAGACTGGTGAGAGAGAAACAGAAAAATTTCATGAATACTCACTCCTAGAGATGCTTACTTCATGCCACTCACTCAGAGTGTTTACCTAAAACATGAGAGGAAGTCGTGTGTGAGATGCTCCTCTCTCTCCCGACCTGTCTCCCTCACAGCCACCCTGGAACCAGCCCTGGGGGTGCCCTGCCTCTCCAGGCATGAAGGTGTCTGCATTCATTTCTGGACTGCTGACTCCAGGAGTCCTGGAACCTTAACTGTCTCCAAGTCTCTCTGGAGCAAGCCAGGCAAGCATCCTGGGGACCACAAACCACAGGTACAGCTCCTAGGAATGAAAGGCAAGGGCCCAGTTACCTTACTGCTCAGGACGGGCTGACTCTCACCTGTCCCTGAGGACTGCGTCTAACCAGCCACCGGGTCAGAGGCAAGCAAGGAAAAGGCATGCTTTGAGAAGTCAGAAAGGTGCACACAGCTGAGCTCACCGAGCCTGCAGAAGTGTGAGTCTAGTACCTTTTTCAAGTATATGTGAAGGTTATACTTGGAAATGACCAACTTTTTCCAATCTCCATGGAGAGCGCAGCAAGAGGAAAGAATTTTAGCAAAGAGGAAGATCAATGATATCAATTTAAGGACTTCACTGGTGGACCAGTAGAGAAGAATCTGCCTGCCATTTCAGGAGACATGGGCTTGATCCCTGGTCCTGGAGATTCCACATGCTAAGGGGCAACTAAGCCTGTGAGCCACAATGACTAGAGACCAAGTGTTGCAACTATCGAGCCTGCAGGCTGCAACTGCTGAAGCCCACGTACCTAGAGCCTGTGCTCTGCAATGAGAGGCCTCCACAATGAGAAGCCCACGCACCGCAACTAGACAGTAGCCCCGGTTGCCACAACCAGAGAAAGCCTGCACACAACAGTGAAGGCCCAGTGCAGCCAAAAAATTTTAAAAAACCTACTGTTTAAAAAGTTATGTCAATTTAAGAGGTAAACAAAACCTTGGAGAGATCTCGGTGAACATGGCTGCGGGGTTAAATCTTTTTCTTTAATGCCTTTTTCTTTTTTCTATTGTGGTAAAAGTCACATAATATAAATCACACTTTTTCAACCATATTTTACTGTACAGTTCAGCGGCAGTAAGTACATTCACATTGTTTGCGACTCTCACCATCATCGGATTTTTCATCTTCCTAAACTGAAATTCTGTTTGCATTAAACACTGACTCCCTGTTCCCTCTCCCCACCCCATCCCTGGGGACCCTGGCATGTACCAGTGTACTTTCTGACTCTATGAATTTGATTGTTCTAGGTATGCTTGGGTTAAGTCTTAACTATCACTTACTAGCTCTGGAAACTTGAGCTGATTATTGAACTTTCCTGCACCTCATTGTCCTCATCTGCAAAATGGGACTATCAGTATCCACCTTATGTAGGGCACTTCTGAAGGACACACGAGTTAATACAAGTCAAAGATTAAATGTTCCATAAAGAGCAGCTAATATTATCCTCATCTCTGGCACTTCAATGCCTATTAAGCATCTACTTTATTCTAGGTATTGTGCCAAAGACTAAGGATTCGGAGATGACTACAGAAAGGTGAGGCCTCACCATCTGAAGAGTGTAGAAATCAGAGGAAGTACTAATGACAATTTATCTGGAGTTTATTATGCGCAAAGCACTTTTCTAAGTAGTGCACACTATTAGGTCCACACAACCACCCTGAAAAGGAGTAAGTTATGTAAGTGAGGTGCAGTTCAACACAAGGGATTAACAGAGGCACAAATGATAGATTGGCTGAGGATAATAATATCGGCTTCAGGAACCTGGTGTGAGTACTAAGACTTAAATGTCAAAGGCGACAAAGCTGCTTTGTGAGACAAACAGCAGGCCCTCCATCAGCGCTGTCATCACCAGCCTGATTCCACCTTATTAAACCCAAACCCCGGAGGCTGGGGCCTGAGGAGAGGAGAAAGATCACCCACCCAGGGGTTTCAGCTGATCCAGGTTAAACTTCCCAAATGGGCCAGAAGGTAAGGATCACCTGAGGTCCTTGCTAACAATGCAGATACCAGGGCACCTCCCCTGCAGACTGGTTCAGCAGACCTAGCACAGGGCCCTGATGCTGTGTTTTTCCTAAGTACTGCCCCAGGTTTGGCGGAGTTGTCTGCACGTTTGACAGATGCCTAGGTGATTTTTTAAATTTATTTCTTTTTGGGCTGCGCTGGGTCTTAGCTGCTGTGGGGCTTTCTCTATGAATAGTTGCAGCAAGCCGGGACAGCTCTCCAGCTGCAGTGCTTGGGCTTCTCATCATGGGGGCTTCTCTTGTGGAGCGTGGGCTCAGTAGCTGCGGCACAGGGGCTTAGTTTCCCCTTGGCAGGTGGGATCTTCCTGGACCAGGGTTTGAACCTGTGTCCCCTGCACTGGCCGGCAGATTCTTAGCCACTGCACCACCAGCAAAGTCCTGCCCAAGTGATTCTTATCTGGCAATTTTGGAACCAGAGAGCCAGGTGAACCCCTTCCAGGCTAGAGGAGGAAATGGTCTCAGGTTTCTCCGAGGCAAGCAGCCAAAGGCAAGTCCAGCTCGCAAGGAATAAGCTTCCCAAGGAGGAGACAGGATGAGGAAAGAGAAGTCAGAACACAGGTCCTAAGAGCCAGTCATAAAGCCTGTGAAGTGGGTTCTCCCACCTTTCCTGGCTTTGTCCACCCTGCCCCCTCCTCTCCCTTCCCTCCAGCAACCCTGGTTGCTCCCTACTTTCTGCAAAGGCACCAAGCCCTCTATACATCCAGCTATCCCCTTCTGCCTGAAATGCTGTGCCTCTTTATCTCTGCTTGCATGCATGAGTGCTAAGTCGATTGAGTCATGTCTGACTCCTATGGAATTGCAGTCTCCCAGGTTTCTCTGTAATGAGAGTCTCCAGGAAAGAATACTGGAGTGGGTTGCCATGCCCTCCTCCAGGGTTCCTGACCCAGGGAACGAACCTGCCTTTCTTACATCTCCTGCACTGGTAGGCAGGTTCATTACCACTAGCACCTCCTGGGAAGCCCTCAATTTCTGCTTGACTCTGCTTAAACATCCCTGGAGAGCCCCTGTCCAGACCATCCTATCAAAAACATCTTCTTCACCAAAGCTCCCCTGCTTTCTGTCTGTGGTGTGGATCACCACTCAGCAGACTATGAATTTATGAATCATCTCTCTTCCTGCCCTAGATGGTGAGCTGCATGAGAAAAGGCAGCCTGCCTGTGTAATTCACAGCTCTGTACCTAACATCCTAAAATAGTGTCTGCTGGTGTTAGTTGAAGGAATGAACCACCTTGGAGGAGCCACCTAAGGGTTCTGAAGTTCAGTCACCTCATCTCAGAAATGGAAAAGCCCCACTCCCTGATGGGGTAGTGGGAGGATTATTTAAATGTATATGGGAGAGCTCTGGTTCACCACCACCCTGATTCCTACCCCAAATAGCCACTATTGGTTCAATGCAGCAACTTCCTTCAGAGGCATCAGTGCAAGCTTCAACCCCAGCACTGGCTCTGTATCAACAGGAGAATTCATGATGGACAGGAGACGGGCCATGGGGTGCCCTCTGCTGGGGCAAAAATGACAAATACCCACTGTCTGAACATTCCACTCTAGAAAGAGAAGGAATCTGGCATTGTCAGGGTTCTTCCAAATAGTGTCATCTTAATACTTAACTCTCTATTCCTTAAACAATTTGCTTCAGACACATAGTCAGCACATAGAACCTGGCTGAACACAAAGTGACTCTAAAAATCTATCTAGGCACAACGGATTCCTTTTCATCGGCAGTAGCAGTGTTAGTCGCTTAGCCATGTCTGACTCTTTGCAACCCCACAAACTGTAGCCTGCAGGCTCCTATCCATAGGATTCTCTAGGCAAGAATACTGGAGTAGATTGCCGTTCCCTTCTCCAGAGGATCTTCTTGACCCAGGAATCAAACCCAGGCCTCCTGCACTGCAGATTCTTTACCATGTGAGCTACAGGGAAGATCACGATAGAAAATCCCTATTCAATAGGAAGCAGTACCTCCCACTTTGGAGGAAACCATTTGAGTTCAGAGAGGTTAAGTCACTCTATTAAGGACACAGCATTTAAGGGGAGGTTGTATATTGTCACCCTGCTTATTTAACTTATATGCAGAGTACATCATGAGAAACGCTGGACTGGAAGAAACACAAGCTGGAATCAAGATTGCTGGGAGAAATATCAATAACCTCAGATATGCAGATGACACCACCCTTATGGCAGAAAGTGAAGAGGAGCTAAAAAGCCTCTTGATGAAAGTGAAAGAGGAGAGTGAAAAAGTTGGCTTAAAGCTCAACATTCAGAAAACAAAGATCATGGCATCTGGCCCCATCACTTCATGGGAAATAGATGGGGAAACAGTAGAAACAGTGTCAGACTTTGTTTTTTTGGGCTCCAAAATCACTGCAGATGGTGACTGCAGCCATGAAATTAAAAGGCGCTTACTCCTTGGAAGAAAAGTTATGACCAACCTAGATAGTATATTCAAAAGCAGAGACATTACTTTGCCAACTAAGGTCAGTCTAGTCAAGGCTATGGTTTTTCCTGTGGTCATGTATGGATGTGAGAGTTGCACTGTGAAGAAGGCTGATGCTTTTGAACTGTGGTGTTGGAGAAGACTCTTGAGCGTCCCTTGGACTGCAAGGAGATCCACCCTGGGATTTCTTTGGAAGGAATGATGCTGAAGCTGAAGCTCCAGTACTTTGGCCACCTCATGTGAAGAGTTGACTCATTGGAAAAGACTCTGATGCTGGGAGGGATTGGGGGCAGGAGGAGAAGGGGACGACAGAGATGGCGGCTGGATGGCATCACTGACTCGATGGACATGAGTCTGAGTGAACTCCGGGAGATGGTGATGGACAGGGAGGTCTGGCGTGCTGTGGTTCATGGGGTCGCAAAGAGTCGGACACGACTGAGTGACTGAACTGAACTCAAAGTGTGAATTTGGGAATTCAAAGTGTGCTGACTCAGCTACAGCCCCCTCAGAAAAATCTTCAGATAGAAAAGTGATTTCACTTTGCATCAGAGGATGGTCCTTTCCTCTTTGTGACTCTTTAAATGTGTGTGAAATAATTTTCTCCAAACATGGCTGCTGGGTTCACAGTTAGATGCGGGTGCATTTATGACCATGGCTGAGCCTGGCAGGCTACATTCCATGGGGTCGAAGAGAGTCAGACACAACAGAAGCAACTGAGCACACACATACACTACGTTCTCCAGAGTCTCTGTCTCCTCCCACCTAACCTTCTGCTTTCTAACTGCAAAATGCCTGGAAATATAGATGGATAAGACATAAATAAATGGACAGTCCCTCTTGTCTTCACTAAAAATGTTAATGAAGACATGAATATCAAACAGTGAGATCAGGTCTTTTCATTTTATTAAGGAAAGCCAGAAATCATGATTTTTTATGGCTACCTCCAGATTTTTTAACTGCTAATAACAAATTCTAAAATGATGTAAAAGCAGTCAGCAGGCCAAATGCAATACACCTGAGCGGTGCTTCCAATTATACCACTGACCGAGGCTGTGCCTTTAGTTCATTAGATCACATGCTCTAGACCTCAGGTGCCTCAGTGAGCCTTATTCATACCAGGTGGGTGATCTTCTGCATCTTTCCCAGAATAACCTTGGGGCTTCCCAGGTGGTTCAGTGGTAAAGAATCCGCCTGCCAATGCAGGAGACACAGGTTTATCCCTGGGTCAGGAAGATCCCCTGGAGAAGGAAATGGCAACCCACTCTTGTATTCTTGCCTGGGAAATCCCACAGACAGAGGAGCCTGGAGGGCTACAGTCCATGAGGCTGCAAAGAGTAGGACAAGGCTGAGCACCTGAGCATGCACGCACAATCACTTTCCAACATTCTAGGAAAATTCGAGAAGAGGAGAAAACTAATACTCACTGCCATTCAATAATATGTATTCAACTTTACCCTGTTAACACCTGTATGAGCTACATAGTACATTCCCCTTCTTGTGGAGGAGAAACTGACCAGCAGTGATATTAAGCAACTTGTCATCACTGATTTAAGTGTCACCTGTCATTTATGGACACCTCCCCTCCATCAGCCCTTGCTCTAAAGTCCTTGGGCAGTTTTCAAAGGCTTGATCTGTTTGGGTTGTAAGCCTGCCTAGATGATTCCTACTGTCCTTTTGTTCTCTTAATTGTATGAGTCCATGGCAGTGACAAAATGCAAATTTCACTGAAGGTCTGATTGAATTTTCTGATTATTGGCTTATAATAATCTTGTGAGCCACAGAACACGGTCTGCCTTCTAGTCTAAGATGGCCCTGTTCCCTCGTCACAGGGTTTGTCTTGTCCTTGTCTAGAACTTGGGCATGTTGACTTTAAAATGTCATCTACCAGTTGTTTCTGCATCTACAGATGCAGAAGAGAGCAGTTTGCAGGGCCTTTACAGGCACGACCTGGGTTCCAAGCTGGCTCCATTACCTGCTGGCTAGGTGCGCTTGGCCAAAAAACTAAACATCCCAAAACCTGTTTCCTCATCTATAAAATGGGAAGGTGTGAAAGTGTTTGGAGAAATAAATGAGATTATATATGTAAAATACCTAGCACAGCACATGGCAGACAGTAAGTCCAAAGTCAACCTGAGCCAGCTGGGGGTCAGTAAGTGACATTAGCAAAGACCAGGGGGGCTCTTTCTTCTCAGTTTGGCTGTGTGCATAGAAAGACACAGGGACAACCAGGGAGGATGAGGACCATGGCAAACTGAAGCATCCATGCACTGTGCAGAGGAGCCACACTAGGCTCCAGTCAGTGGATGCTGTGAAATGGGGGTACAATTTGCTAGATTTTTCCACTTTATTACTTAAGCCAGAAGTCATGATCTTTAAGTGCCATCTCCAAATTTAACTATTAGTAACAAAGATTGAGTGCAGAAGAATTGATGCTTTTGAACTGTAGTGTTGGAGAAGACTCTTGAGAGTCCCTTGGACTGCAAGGAGATCCAACCAGTCCATTCTGAAGGAGATCAGCCCTGGGATTTCTTTGGAAGGAATGATGCTAAAGCTGAAACTCCAGTACTTTGGCCACCTCATGCGAAGAGTTGACTGATTGGAAAAGACCCTGATGCTGGGAGGGATTGGGGGCAGGAAGAGAAGGGGACGACCGAGGATGAGATGGCTGAGTGGCATCAAGGACTCAATGGACGTGAGTCTGAGTGACATCCGGGAGATGGTGATGGACAGGGAGGCCTGGCATGCTGCGATTCATGGGGTCGCAAAGAGTCGGACACGACTGAGCAACTGAACTGAACTGAACAAATTCCAAAATGGTAAAAGCTCTCAGCAAGCCAAACCCAATACACCTGCAGGCCAGAGGCAGCCAATTTGTTTTAACAAGTAATAAACAGAACAGTGTTCCTGCGTGGAGAATTCCATGGATAGAGGAGCTTGGCGGGCTACAGTCCATGGGGGTCACACAGAGTTGGACACGACTAGCAACTAACACACAAACTATTGCTATTGCTTCCATTATGGTTATAGTTTAAATAGTACATAGCCTTTTCATGTTTTCTATCCCCTATAACACAATAAAAGTCTTCTTTTCCTAGCACCAGGGCTTTATCAAGATGCATTTTTGTTGACTAAAGCAGATAGGACCATTTATCCAATGTGGTTTGGTGTCCTTGATATGAAATAATACCATTTTAATATTAATTGGAGCTATGTTATTGCCAGAATTCGGGTAGGAATACTGGTCTTGTTGCAAATGGATAAAAACACTTTCAGAATTAGGGTTTTATGAGCAAATTTCAGAACCTGAAGTCAGAGCTGTGATCAGACTCTCCCAGGGAGAATATGTGTCCAAATGATGAGGTATAGCACGAAGGAAAAATGGAAATGTGGTTGCACAGAAGTGTTAAACATCTATCCCCAAAGAAAAGTCCCATGCTTGAAAAGCATTTGAATTTCAAAATTCAACAGTGACATAGATTCGTAAATCGCAAAAGTTAATAAAATCCCTCTCATCTGAAAAGAATGCAAGATCTACACCATCTCTTCAAATTCAGGCACTTATTTAACAAAGCCTGCATAGGTTTTTTATTAAACACACACACACACACACATACAGGAAAATAAATCAATGAAAAACTGGATGAGCTGTCAAAGTGAACATACCTGTATAATCGTATAATCAGAGGTTAAAAAGTAAATTCAATTATTGCCAGCACACAAAGTCTTTTATCCTGCCCCAGTCTCATCTTTACCCCTAAGTTGACTGTTTTCCCATATAATTGAAATCATACAGTATTTATTCTTTTGTGTCTGGCTTCTTTTGCTCAACACCATGAGTAGATTTTCATTGCTCTCCTATATTTCACAATATAAATATGCCACTATTGATGTGTTTATTTTTACTGTGGACAGGCATTTACACATACTCATGTAAACCTCTTCTTACTCATCTTCTGTGCTGATATAGACACATTTCTCTTCGGTAGATGGCTGATTCAGGTAGTGATAGGTTTAGGTGATAATACGAAGAGCAGCCCCAATAGTTACACAAGTGGCTCTCATTTACTTAAAACTGATGTACTCAACCATCAATAGGTTGATGAAACCCCCCTCCTTTTGTTAAACTGGTACCTGAAACTAAAAAATAAATCATTTTCAGACCAGAACCCTCGAAGAGCAAAGTTCTGGGCCTTTCATTTCAGAAAACCTTAACCTATCACTGGTTTACTGATGAAGCACCTATTACAGACAAAGTATTAGGGTCAAAATTGAACAGGCAAACACGTCTAAATACAATGCCCTTTTTCATGAGTGCTAAGTCCTGCTAGACATTCACATACCCAAATGATTGAAGTCAAAACTCCGGGAGCAGGATAAGATATCTTTATGAGAAAGCAGATGGTACAACACCCCTTTGCATTGTCTTTAAAGAACAAGATGATGATGGAAGGGATGGAGGAGCAGAGGACTGCAGGGGAGGGGTATGGAGGCCCACATAATGGTTCCCCAATTATGTGCATATCCTAATCCCCACAACCTATGACTGTTATTATACATGGTAACAAGGACTTGGATGTGATTAGATTAAGGATCCTAAGATGGGACAATTATCTTGGATTATCCAGATGGGCTCAACATAATCACAAGGGAGGCAGGAGGGTCACAATTGGAGAAAGAGATGTGACCACAGAAGCAGAAGTCACAGTCAGAAAGAATAATCTGAAGATGCTACCCCTCTGGCCTTGGAGATGGAGGAAGACACCACAAGCCAAGGAAAACAGCAGCCTCCAGAAGATGAATGAGGCCAGGAAACGGTTTCTCTCCGGGGGCCTCCAGAAAGAACCAGCCCTGGCAACATCTTGGCTTCAGCCCAATGAAACTCATTTTGGATTTCTGACCTCTGTAATTGTAAGACAGCAAATTTGTGTTTGAAGCCACTATATTTGTGGTAACACACTACAGTAGCCACAAAAAAACTAATACAGGGGGCTGCTGGGGCTCGTGGAAACCAGGTTTCCTGACGCTCACCCAAGGCTCTTGCTATGAGCTCTTCCAGGAGACGTAGTCAACTGAGACTTCAGGGTCATTTTCTCCACCCCAGCAGGACCACTGATAGTATTTTAAAGTTAAAAGCTGGGTGTAAGAAAAGTCTATAGAGGTTGCCTTAGCAACCATCTCACAACCAGATAAAATCGTAGACCTCGATAGACTTGGGCTGCACTTTCAGATTCCAAGACCCTGAAGAGATGCTTTTTGGCCTAAGGTAAGAACCTCTGACACACACAGCCCCACTGTGCCCAGGGCACCACTTGCAGCCTTCTCGCTTGCACATTCTCATCCTTTGCAGACTTTTGCTTAAGCTCAGCACTAATGCTATTAAGCCCTCACTAGAAAAGCCCTTCATTTCTGATTTTTTTAAATCAATAAAACTTTTATGTTACACTTCCCATTTCATTTCGCATTCAGCATCCTATGTTCTTATACCTCATAATATCCTTATTAAGTGATACATCGGGGCCATCGGCAGGAAGGCAAAATGGTTTGGTTGCCATCAAAGCTGCCACACAGCCCAGCCTCGGGGGCTAATGAAACCTTCAGCAAATTACCCACTAGCACCTTGTCTGAAATTCACAAACCTCCTGCATCAGGTCCAGGCTGAGGGATGGGGCAAGGGAATGTGGAGCTGGGCAAGTGGTTATGTTTGGACAAGCCCCCACCTCCCCTAATCCACTGTTCACGTGCCCCGTAGTCCCCCATAACGAAAAAACAAGGAAAACGCTTTAACTTACAACTCTTTGGTTCTCACTGCAACTGTTCAAAATGGTCAAATGCCAGGACCTCATTTTCTCCTGTTGAAATTTACAGTAATGACTTGCAAACCATTCACTTCAGGAGGAGCTTGTGTTGATAGAGTGCATGAACAGTGAGGGGAGGCTTCAGGAATGACAAACGTGGGTGCTTGCTGAAATCAGCCAGGAATTAATATCCTGTGCCTGTTCATAGTACTACTTTTAAATGTTCTAGATGCTACATCTCTGAAAGCATCGCTTTTAAATAATACCTGCAACCCTCACTGGCCCGCCTCCCGTGACCACAGGAAGTGCCTGTGCGGAGCTGGTAATAAATGCTCCGAGTGCACCATGTGTGAACCATTTTCTGAGTGGCTTTAAAGCACCCTTCTCCACCTGCTGATAACTCAATAGCAGCTGAATGCCATCTCCTTGATGGGCAGAGAAGAAAGAACCATTCCCATGCCCACGAGAAAAGGTGATTCTGGCAGAAAATAACAGGCAGGATCTAAATTCAAAGAGAGATGTGTTTAAGCAGAACAAGTCAAGTCCCAGAATTAACATCCCTACCAAAAGGCAGGTGAGGCATCCAGTGCCATATCCTGAGGTCTCAAAATCAGAGATGCTCAGAGCACCAGGAGAAGCCTTTGTCTACACAGGCTCCTATGTGCATGCATATGTGCTAAGTTGATTCAGTCACGTCCAACTCTATGAACCTATGGACTGCAGCCTCCCAGGCTCATCTGTCCAAGGAATTCTCCAGGCAAGAAAACTGGAGTGGGTTGCCATTTCCTTCTCGAGGGGATCTTCCCAACCCAGGGATCAAACCAATGCCTCATTATGTTTCCCAAGCTGGAGGCAGGTTCTTTACCACTAGCACCAACTGGGAAGCCTCATGGGCTCCTGCTGCCCTTAATAGCAGAATCATTTCCAGGCAACATTTACAAAGAACTGAGCAGAGTGATGCCCAGGCTTTGGGGATGTGATGATCAGTAAAAGTCTGTTGTCTCAAGAATCTCACACACAAGTAGCTAGAAAGACACCAAGCAAGCAAAATATCCCTTGGTGAGTTTTGTCACAGAAGTTTTAAGACCGGATCAGACATTAGGAGAAAGTGACGCTGAATACAGGCACTAAAGGAGCAGGCTGGGAGGAAGGGTTGTGGAAAAGAGAACTGTATCCTGGGCAGAAAGAACAAAGAGTGAAAATGAAGACGGGTTTTCTCAGGATGTTCGATGAGGCGTCCTCACCTGAGTGAAGGCAGAAATTATAGACTGAGGAGAAAGCCTGTGAAAGACCCCAGCGCCATGACAAGGAGTCTGCCATTAATCAGGAGGCATCAAAGATAGCTGGCAACACGCAAAGCCTGAAGAGCACACGTTCCTTCGCTCATTCATGCATTCAGCAAACAGTTCTGGCGCACAGTAGGTGCTGTAGATGGAAGAATGAACGGCTGATGCTTACAGCTAGTAGCTGCTGTTCAGTTGCCCAGTAGTGTCCGACTCTTTGCGACCTCATGGACTGCAGCATGCCAGACCTCCCAGTCCCTCACCATCTCCGGGAGTCTGGCCAAGTTCATGTTCATTGCATCGGTGATGCCATCAACTATCTCCTTCTCTGACGCCCTCTTCTCCTTCTGCCCTCAATCTTTCCCAGCATCAGGGACTTTTCCAATAAAGTCTTCGGTTCACATCAGATGACCAAAATACATCAAAAATGTCATCAGATGACAAAATACAGTCAATAGAAAATAAATACAGTCAGTAGAGAAGACAGCAATTCCAAACACAAGAAAAACCAAGTGTCCTGAGTATGAGGGAGGGGAAAGGACGAGGAGTTGAGGGTTGGGGGTGGAGCAAGGAAGGCCAACCTAGTTAAGGGTGAGGTACTCTCGTGTTTACGCTGAGACAGGAGATTCTAAGTTGGCCAAGCAAAGACAGGAGGGGAAGGAACAGCATATGCAAAACCCAGAGGACACCGAGCTTGGAGGGAAGTCTAGCGTGGCTGGACAGGAATGCGAGGAGGGTGTGAGGACATGGGGCTGCAGGGCAGACGAGGAGCAGAGAGGTGCTGTGACTGAGGGTGGAGGAGACGGGTAGGAGAGCCAGCTGCTGCATCAGACCTGACCCCAAAGGATGAACGTGGAGAGCAGAGCCAGTGGATCAGAGGTGGTGAAAGCGGGGGAAACAAAAGACACAGCTGCACGAGGCCAAGATCAGACGTGACAGGATACGGCAACCAAGGGAATGACAAAGGAAGAGAACAAAGACTCCACGCTTGGAGCCGGCAGCATGGGTAGCTGGGACGTTAACCGAGATGGCAGAGGAGCACAGGGTGTGGGAAGACATGGAGTCAGCAGCGTTTAGGAATCTGGGGACTGAAGCAGCAGCAAAAACTTCCCCTGATGGGCATTCTTAACCAATGGTCACTGGCTTCTGACAAAGAGCTCCAGGAAGGAAGATTTCAACACTTTCCCAAATGGTGAATTCTAACACCTGGCAAAGGAGTTAGAAAAGGTATTCTTTCTTACACTAAGGAATCGCTTGCTTCCCCACAACTTTTACGCACTGATCCTGGATCCACATGTGCGCGTGTGCTAAGTTGCTTTGGTCATGTCTGACTCTTTGCCACCCTAGGCACAGCAGTTTGGCGGGCTCCTCTGTCTTTGGGATTCTCCAGGCAAGAATACTGGATTGGGTTGCCTTGCCCTCCTCCAGGGGGTCATCCCAACACAGGTATCAAACCATGCCTCTTAGATCTCTTCCACTGGCAGGCAGGTTCTTTACCACTAGCGCCACCTGGAAAGCCCACACTCCAGAGCAAATCACAGGAAGACTTTTTCCTCCTCCTGTCCTATTTCCCATTAACTGGAGAAGATTCTGGTCATTTCCAACTCATTCACATCCGATGCTTAAAACCATAAACATGTAGAATGTTGTGTCCCAATAGGTGAGCTTCACTTTAATAACATCATTTCAAGCAGGAGAAGAAAAGCATGATTATGTCCCAAATCACCAGCTACTCTGAGTTGATTTTATAGTCTGAGACCCCGACTCCATCCCTTGCTCTCTCAATATATCATGACCTTGTGTGTAATCTGACTCCAAAATCATATTCTATCTAAAAGCATCCACATCTCAGGAAGAGTTCTAGGCTCTGTTCTTGGGAGATCATCCATCAGAATTAGACAGGACTGAGAAATAAATAAACCCACATAAAGTCCAAATTCAGGCAACAGCTCTGTCCCTTATTTATGGTTCCACCTGCCTCGAGACAGAAAACTCAAGGGTGTCAATAAATGGATTGCAAAGTTGTTATGTTTACTATAAAGAAAAGACTGTCTCTGCAGGCCCTTTTGGAAGTGTACTGATGCCTGCGGCAACTGGCAGGAACTCCAAGGAGGAAATTTTTGTTTCTGAATAAACATTCAGGCTTTTCTAGAGTCTCAGGATCTCTGGGTCAGGACCAGACAGGCAGTTCGCCCTGTGCAGCTGCCCTGATGATCACCCTTCTGTCTGCACACCTCTCATCCCTCCCTTCCAGGGCTGCTCATCCCAGCACTGGACAGAATGACCCTTATTATAATGATCTTGACATCTGGCTCCCTGCCACATCCCTCCATAGATTCAGGGGCTGTCAGAGTAAGCCCAATCTCTCTTTCAGATGGTGACCCTTTGACTGTTTACTGAAACTGGTCATATACACCTGGAGCCTCTGTTTCCCCAAGGTAAACAGCCCCATTCTTTCCACTATTTTGGACAAAATAAGGTTTGAGATGGCACTGTCATTCATCTAGATTCTCCTAAATATGCTGACTTATCTAGATTGCTGTCAAAGTGTAGCATCCAGAAGTAAATGCAGTGGCCAGGCTATGGACTAACTGATACCTGGTAAAAGAAACATGTCACTTTCATCTGCCTAGCTAGAAAGTGAAAGTGTCAGTAGTTCAATCATGTCCGACTCTTTGTGACCCCATGGACTGTAGCCCGCCAGGCTCCTCTGTCCATTGAATTCTGTAGGCAAGAGTACTGGACTGGGTTGCCATTCCCTTCTCCAGGGGATCTTCCCGACTCAGGGATCAAACCTAGGTCTTGCTTCTGTTAATGTACCCAGATCAGTTAGTTCGGTCGCTCAGTTGTGTCCTACTCTTTGTAACTCCATGGACTATGGCACGCCAGGCCTCCCTGTCCATCACCAACTCCCAGAGCCTACTCAAACTCATGTCTATTGAGTCGGTAATGCCATCCAACTATCTCATCCTCTGTCGTCCCCTTCTCCTCCTGCCTTCAATCTTTCCCAGCATCATCACAGTCTTTTCCAATGAGTCAGTTCTTTGCATCAGGTGCCAAAGTATTGGAGCTTCAGCTTCAGCATCAGTCCTTCCAATTAATATTCAGAACTGATTTCCTTTAGGATTGACTGGCTTGATCTCCTTGCAGTCCAAGGGACTCTCAAGAGTCTTCTCCAACACCACAGTTCAAAAGCATCAGTTCTTTGGTGCTCAGCTTTCTTTATGGTCCAGCTCTCACATCCATGACCACATGACTACTGGAAAAACCATAGACAGATGGTTTTTGGACAGTTTTTGTCTTTGACTAGACAGACCTTTGTTAGCAAAGTAATGTCTCTGCTTTTTAATATGCTGTCTAGGTTAGTCATAACTTTCCTTCCAAGGAGCAAAGGTCTTTTAATTTCATGGCTGTAATCACCATCTGCAGTGATTTTGGAGCCCCTCAAAATGAAGTCTGCTACTGTCTCCATTGTTTCCCCATCTATTTGCCATGAAGTGATGGGACCAGATGCCATGATCTTAGTTTTCCAAAGGCTGAATTTTAAGCCAGCTTTTTCACTCTCCTCTTTCACTTTCATCAAGAGGCTCTTTAGTTCTTCACTTTCTGCCATAAGGGTGGTGTCATCTGCATATCTGAGGTTGTTGATATTTCTCCCAGCAATCTTGATTTCAGCTTGTGCTTCATCCAGCCCAGTGTTTCTCATGATGTACTCTGCATAGAAGTTAAATAAGCATGGTGACAATATATAGCTTTGATGTACTCCTTTTTCAATTTGAAACCAGTCTGTTGTTCCCTGCCCAGTTCTAACTCTTGCTTCCTGACCTGCATACAGGTTTCTCAAGAGGCAGGTCATATGTCTGGTATTCCCATCTCTTTCAGAATTTTCCACAGTTTGTTGTGATCCACACAGTCAAAGGCTATGGCATAGTCAATAAAGCAGAAGTAGATGTTTTTCTGGAACTCTTCTTGCTTTTTTGATGACCCAGCGGACGTTGGCAATTTGATCTATGATTCCTCTGCTTTTCATAAAACCAGCTTGAACATCTGGAAGTTCACGGTTCACATATTGCTGAAGCTGGCTTGGAGAATTTTGAGCATTACTTTACTAGCATGTGAGATGAGTGCAATTGTGCGGTAGTTTGAGCATTCTTTGGCATTGCCTTTCTTTGGGATTGGAATGAAAACTGACCTTTTCCAGTTCTGTGGCCACTGTTGAGTTTTCCAAATATGCTGGCATATTGAGTGGAGCACATTCACAGCATCATCTTTCAGGATTTGAAACAGGTCAACTGGAATTCCATCACTTCCACTAGTTTGTTTGCAGTGATGTTTCCTAAGGCCCACTTGACTTCACATTCCAGGAAGTCTGGCTCTAGGTGAGTGATCATACCATCATGATTATCTGGGTCATGAAGATCTTTTTTGTATCAGGATCATCCAACCCCTATTTAATGCAGTCAATCTGCCAGTCTAATAAAAGTCCATGGGCACAGTCATTCCATCAGCCAGAGCTGGACTAGAGAGCATGATGCTGGAAAGAGACCTTTAAGTTGATATCAACCCATCACTAAGCACAGCCAGACCTGAGTTCTCCACAGTCCAGATCAACTTCTTGTTTCCCCTCTTTGGGGAACTGTACCATGTACCTTTAGGGACCACCCCTCCCCAGTCTCACTTCACATGCTTCAGGGGACTCTGGTCTAGAAAGAGCCATAGAGCTCAGAGTTGCCCTCGTCTGCCTCACCCAACCACAGTGATTACTCTCCAGACCAAGAGGGACCAGAGTTAATCTAACCAGAGGTGATGCTGGAGAATTATGGGGAGGAATCCCCCTCTTTCTACAAGGGACTGGTGAGAATAAATTGTTGGCCAGAGAGGAAAAGCTATCCTGAAAAGAACTATAGCAGAGAAAAGTAGAGCAAAACAAAGTAGGGAAACAGAGCCACAAAAATATCATTGGAGCCCCTGGATCCAACCCTACCTGAAGCCAAATTTTTCCTTTGAACTTATTAGTTTCAGTAGTCACCAAATTCTCTCTTTGCTGAAGTCATTTGGAGTTGGGTTTCTACCAATGAGCAGAAATCAAAATTGTACAGCTCCCTCATACACAGCCAGAAAGGTCATGCGACACCTTGCAGATTCCCATCTCCCCACCCAAACTCTCCCCTCACTGAAGCCCAGTCCACAACATGGAATTGAAGTTAAAACCTCCTGCTCTCAAGTCCAATAAGCCCAGGCCCCATCTTGACTGGCTTTGTGTCCCTGGGCATATCACCACAGCTGATCTTCCTAGACCTCCTCATTGGAAGCCACCACACAGGATTATTGTGAAGGAAGAGTTAACATGTGTTAGATCCTCACAACAATGCCAGGCATGTAGAAATGCTCAGAATATTACAGTGCATGTTGTTGTCATTATCATTATTGCTGCTATATTCTTATCACCAGTCTAGTCATCCTGTCAAAGTCAATGTTTCAATGTGTTAAACCTGTACTGGCACTAATGCTCTTGGCTTTCTTTCACAGGGTTTCTGCCATCATCCCCGGAGAATGCTTCCTTCTACTTTTTTCTACTGCCAATACCAACTCACCATCCTCCCTCTGACCTCTTTACCAAAACTTAACCATCCACAGCCATGGCATAATCTATCACCCACAGCCATGGCAAAATCTACTCTATCTAGATGCTTAGGTGAAAGCCCTATCTGCCACTCCAGGGAGGTCTGGGGACAGGAAAGGGACAGAGGTGTGGTACTGGGCCCTTCCCTGATCTGAAGGGAAGAGTTCCAGCTCATTGACATTCAGCCAAACAAATTCAGGGCAAATCTCAGAAAGTGAAGTGAAACTCCCAATTAAAAGGTAGCCTTGAGCTGTCAATACAATTATGCATAAAGGAAATGTTAAAAACACAGTAGTGACTTTCTGGGGACAGATTTTCACCATATATATATATATATATATATATATATATATATATATATGTTTTTCAAGTCAAGTTTGGGGGTAAATAAAAGAAAGTAGGCTCTTCAGTACTGCCATTCCTTCCCTCCCTGAAGCTTAGAAAAGCATCTCTGATATGCAGAGCGTGGCACTACATTAGAAACTCCTGGCTAGAAGGAGGTTTATGCATCTCTTCTGTGGATTTCAGGAAAGTGGCAGGGAGGAGTGTTTGTTGTTTGCTTAGGAACAGCGTCTCCTTTGCTGAACCCCGGTACTCAGCCCATCAGCATCACCACTCATCTTCTACAATCAGCCCACCTGATGGCTCTGACCACCCTATCTCCCAGCCCTGTGAGCTTGCCTCATCTTAAGGAGTTACCAGGTACAGCGATGTATAGCAATCATGTGTTAACCTGTCTCCTCCATGACACTCTGAAGGTTCAAATCTGTTATCACCAGATTCCCAGCACCTAGTTTAGCACAGATGGTAAACAGTGGCAAAATGTTGGCTGAACAGATAAGTGAATGAGTAGATGAAAGAATGCATGAGACATTTAACTCCATAAACTGCATGAAGTAATCCCTGCAGGACTCAACCTTTTCCCCATTATCAACACAGCGACCAGCCTACAAAGCTGGTATCTGACATTTGTGTAACCTCCACTATACTGCTGCACCCAGTATTAATCTTTGTATTTACCTTTTTGTCTTCCCATCACTGACTCCCTGCAGTTTCCTGTGTGTGTGCATGCTACGTAGCTTTAGTTGTGTCTGACTCTTTGCAACACTATGGACTGTAGCCCACCAGGCTCCTCTTTCCATGGGATTTTCCAGGCATGGACACTAGAGTGGGTTGCCATGCCCTCCTCCAGGGGATCTTCCTAACTCAGGAAAACGAAGCCATGTCTCTTATGTCTCCTGCATTGGCAGGTGGGTTCTTTACCACTAGCACCACCTGGGAAGACCCAAACCTAGACAAATCTTTCCCTGTGATGGCGCATCAAAATTCCATTGTTCTACAGAATAAGAAGTTGGGATTAGAAGACTTGGAGCTTGTTCCCAGGACTCCAGGGCAGCCAGTGTTCCTTCTTCCCTCCACCCTTCCCTCTGTGGGAAAGCTTCCTTCTTACCTTCAAAGCTCCCGGCAAACAGGTAAAGCCAGGTGATGGCTGGGATGCAGAGCAGAGTCAACGAAGCAGCCGGAATTTCCGTCTCCCTCTGCAGACCCCCAGCATCCTCTCAGAAGCGGCAGGCCCTAATCCCAGCGCCGTGTCTCTGCCCCGAGCGTGGCGTCCTCAGCCTGCCTCATAATACTTTCTGGAAGGAAGAGCAAAGAGGAAAGGCTGAGTTCTTAGAAATGTCGATGGATGCAAATTGCAGAAGAGAAATATCCTGCAGATCCTGAGAGTGGTTCGGCTCATCTACAACTTCATCCCAAGAGAAGATGCTGCAGTCCTGCAGTCTACCCAAACTGCAAGAGTTCTTTTTTTTTCTTCTTGTTGTTTTTAATTAATTTATTTTTTAATTGAATAGTTGCTTTACAGAAGTTTGTTGTTTTCTGTCAATCCTCAAAAAGAGTTCATTACAAAATAAACAAATGCAGGATGAAACGAACTATAACAGACACCCCCCCACTTCATCTCTGTCCCTGTCTCTCTCATGCATGTGTACACAGACAAGTACATAGGTGAGTTTTGAAGCCTGGACTAACACTTATTAAAAAGGGTACCTAGTAAACATCTTGTAATTACCAAGCACTAAACAAGGGCTGCATTTTCAAAATTGACCAGAACAAGGGCTGGCTCTAAAGAGCACAGTCTAACAAGAAAGACCAACATCAGGGACCCCAAGAATGTGACGACTGGGATTTTCACGAACCAGTGAAGCTGACCCATCTGTGTTTGGTCAAGAAGGCAGAACAGTCCCCATGTTCCAGCAGAGAGAGATGCAGAAGGCCCATCAGGCTGATGAACAACACACTCAAGAGAAAGGGAACTGGAGAGGCCCCAAGATCATGGTCTGGAGGCTGCACCTTAATCACTAGGGAAAACCCAGAAGCATTCCACAGGGGCTTCTTTATAGTTTTACCCCTTTCACAGGGAAGATGTCCGGAAAAGCATGAAACAATTCAAACAGATCGGAGAGGAGAAGACAGACAACCTACAACCAGCCTGCAGGGGGACAACTGTAGACCACGCAGGAGGCCAGTAGAGAGAGGACCAAGAAGAGGCAGAAGGTCAATTCAGATCGACTAGAGGGCCCAGGACCTTTCACCCAAGCATTTGACCAGGAAGGGACATGACTTATTACAAAAAACGTAAAAACCAGCAGCTCATACAGTCTCATCTCCTCCCAGGTCCTAACACGGACATCACGCACTGGCTGGAAGTGAAAAGTCCACATGGACACAGGGCAGACAGGTACAAAAGCCTGCAGATTCCTAAGGAAGGGATGGCCATGGAAGAGCTGGTTTGAATGTTCCCTTGGATGCATCCCTTAAACCCTATGGGACAAAGGTCTGGTTGAAGTGTCTCCTTCCCCACCACCCTTGGTGCTTTCAGAAGGCAGGTGCCCCCTCTGACTCACCCCACATTCACTAAGACTTAGCCTACTGCCTGTCACCTGCAGGGCTTGCTGACTGTCTGTTGAACAAATAAACAGAACTGGATCCTAACCAAAGGCGACCCTCTCAAGCTTCAGGAGTCTGTGTTAGGCAAGTTGTTGGCAATGAACACCTGATGGAGTCAATCTCAGCTGTTAAGGCCAAGCTTTCTTCTGCAACCACTCTGATGGGATTTCCTGAATGGCTGTTTCTAGAAACAGATCAAAGACCACAGGGCTAGAAGGTATGGATGAGGAAGTAAAACCTGAAAAAGCAAAGTCTCTTTAACCAAGGAGAATGTTGACTTGAGAAGTGCCTCTTAGGGAAGTTTTACATTCTGAAGCACAGTAAACAAACCCTGTGTACAGACTCCGCTAGTCACTGAGAAGGAGGATGGAAGATATGCTGAGGTTCGCAGGGAGAGGGAGTGCTGGCGGAGGCTGTGCAGTTAGAAAGATCTGGACGCAAATCTGGGTGCCACACCTGAAGAGCCGTGACCTTAGCAAGTCCCGCTTCTCTGTGCATTGTGTGCTAAGTCCCTTCAGTCATGTTCGACTCTTTCTGACCCTATGGACTGTAGCCACCAGGCTCCTCTGTCCATGGGTTTGATTCTCCAGGCAAGAATACCGGAGTGGGTTGCCATCCCTCCTCCAGGGGATCTTCCCAACCCAGGGATCAAACTTGTGACTCTAAGGTCTCCTGAATTAGCAGGTGGGTTCTTTACCATTAGAGCCGTGGGGGAAGCCCCCTCTTCTCTGGGGAAGCTTCATTTTTTTCCTCTATAAGATAAGTGACATCTTCTGTTGGGGAGGGTGGTTATGAGTCTTAAATGAGAGTGCTCTAGAATAAGTGACTAGCAAAATGATCAAGTACCTGGCAGAGGTGACCCTAACCCCCTTCCAAAATGCCAAAGAGCAGCCTTACTTATATTATTATCTTTCCACATGGCCACTCTCCCCAGCCCCCATAGAGCTTGGTTAAAAAAAAAATAGATCTCAACGGTAGGTCTTGCCTGACATTCCACAGAGGTGTTTTAAACCTGAAAGACTCAATTCTCCTTCAGGTGGGTGTCCTTGTTCAGTTGTTCAGTCATGTCTGACTCTTTTGTGACCCCATGGACTGCAGCCTGCCAGGCTTTTCTGTCCATGGGATTTCCCTGGCAAGATTACTGGAGTGGGTTGCCATTTCCTTCTCCAGGGGATCTTCCTGACCCAGGGATTGAACCCGCGTCTCCTGCATTGGCAGGCAGATTCTTTACCCTCTGAGCCACCAGGGAAGTCCCCTTCAGGTGGTACCATTATATTCAAATCACTTTTTTCTTTTCTTTTTTTACAGTTCACTTAACGATAAAGAAAACCAACAGTAAATAGCATGTATTATCTGTCACACACTTTTCTATGTTTTTTACCTGTTTAACTCTCAAAATAACCTGAGGTAGGTATTAACACTATTTTTCCTCCCCATTTTATGGATAAGAATACTAAAATCCAGAAAGATGAATTAACTCGCCAAAGGTTACACACATCTGGGGCAGAGATGCCTCAAGCTTTGCTCTCCTGAAATAATTCATTCTATCAACTCTGCCAGGGTCATTTTCCTTCTGATCAAACCTAAATCCTTCATCTTCAATCTTATGATTATTTTCTTTCCCAGGGTCAAACATATACCATTGTTTGCTCCCATTCCACAAAAAAAAAAAAAAAAAGTTAAATAGACAAAAATATAATTGGAAAGCTATAGAAAAGTTTATACTTTAGGGAAAAGATGGAACATATATGGAGCAGAACTCAAGTGGCATTAATATTTAAATAACATTTTTAAAGACTCTTTATAACACTTATTTTCGTCCTCTCCTCTCTCCATCTGCAGAAGTTAATTTCAACTGGCACAATTTGTACAAAGTTTTAAAACCAAGTCTAGGGTGGTTTGCATTTTATGATAACACTGGCATCTGAAATTAAACCCAGCAGGTAAAAAATATTCCTTCATGAATTTGACTTTTAAATGACACCTCTGTGCACTAAAAACACATTTTAAGGAAAAATCTCAATTTATATCAGAGGTTCCTCCAGGAAGTTAATACTGGAATCAACACAAGAAGAAGAAAGGAAGGAAAAAAACGGAGGTGGGCTGCAAATTACATCCCAAGCATGTGTGAATGTTCATGTATTAACTAGAAAACCAGCCTCTAAACTGTTCTTGCCTGGGGGAAGGGAGAAGGCCTCACTTATTAACCCAGGTGTCTAAGAGTCATCATTAAATGCTCCTCTCTCAAATCCAACATTCAATTCGTTGGCCAACACTCCTCCTAAGTATCTACTCCATTTGTCTTCTCCCATCTATCTTAACCAATTAAATTCAAATCTACAAAATACACTGTATGTGCCAGAAAAATGATCATGATCTGTTAAGCCATAAAAGTAGGATTCAAAGTTGAACATTAAATGTGATTGCAAGTATCCTTCATCCAATGTGATAAACTGTTTATAAATGTATAAATACTATTGTAGTTATAGATATGAAAAAGGTATGTGTTATCTCTGGGAATAGCATATGGGTAATTTCAACAAATATGAACACATATTTTTCTTAAATAGTATATAAGGAGCATGCCTTGCTTTTATCATTTAAAAATATTTAAAAACTTAAATTACCATGATTTCTTGTTGTATTGCTTGTGACTCAAATACCTCTGTGTGGACAGTGTAGTATATATGTGTTATTCTTTCTATGCATGCTAGGGGCAGTCAGTTAATGTCTATAGAATGCCAGTTGGGAATATACCCTCCATGGTTGGCTGGTTACCACTCAAAAGACCAATCAGGGGCTTACATTCCAAACACTGCTGTGTTCAGCCATCTCTCATCAGCACCAGAGGCTGTCCTTTAATTAGCATCATGGATATAAGAAATGATTCTTCATGGGTGTTCAAGATGTGCAGATTTTCCAGAAACACTGAACATGAAGAGGGAATAAAAATCTAAGTAGCCTTCAAAAAAAAAAAAAAACACCCTAAGGAATTCAATGGTCAAAATCCAAAGGAATCACTTAGGATCCAAAAACCGATCCTACAGACAGGTAGCAGATAAGGGCCACTAATTTGCCTCACTAAAAGACTGACCAAATCCTGAGAGTCAAGCATTGTCACCTCTATAGTAAGTAGGCAAAGAATTGTCTTTCACTGAGGTTATAATACAGGTCCTATAGCAGAGAGGAAGCCAGGTGGCTCAGTGGTATAGAATCTATCTGCCAAAGCAGGAGATGCAGGTTCGGTCTCTGGGTTGGGAAGACCCCCTAGAATAGGAAATGGCAACCCACTCCAGTATTCTTGCCTGGGAAATCCCACAGACAGAGGGCTACAATCCTGGATTTGCAAAGAGTTGGATATGACTGAGCGCACATTCACTGCCCCCACACACACAGCAGATAGACAGTTGTCTGATGTTAGCTTGGCTATTACCATTATTCATACTATTGCTGGTATGACACCCTCATCTCATATCTATACCCAAGCCATCCTCTCATACACAGCCCCAGAACCTGCAATGTCCTTCCTCCTCTGCTGAACCTCAGGAGGAATTTCAAGTCATTGCTCTTCTCTGGAACCTCTCCAGCAAGTCCAGACTTGATGGCATTCCTTCCTTTTTTTTCTAAATCCTAATAGGTGTCAAAAGCACAAGTCCTGATCACATAATTGTTTTCTAGTCACTCCTGTGCATTAATCTCTCTGCATCAGATCAAAACCCCTAAGGGCAAAGAATCCCAGTCTTCTGCCAGTAACTAAGACAGAAGTTAATAATTAGCCATCTCAACTCAAAGTGTGGTCCCTGAACCAGCAGTAACAGTAGAAATGCAGAATCTCAGGCCCTATCCCAGCCCTACTAAGTCAGAATCTGCATTTTAATAAGATCCCAGGTGATTCAAGCGCACCTTACTATTTAAGACACCTGTACTCAAGCACTTAGTAAATTAATACACAAAGTTGGCCTCCCACTGAAACCAAGCAGGACTCTGTGGGGCTCCTGGGTACAGGAGCCTTTCTGTTTCTCCCATTTCTTGTTTGTAGGGAGTAGATTTCAGCCTCCATGAGCTTCCCTGAGTTTCAAAGAGCAAATGTGAACAACTGCTAATCAGGGAAGGGAGACAAGAAAGAAGCAGTCAACAAACAAGACTGCAGCCTTGGGGCAGGGTCCTGGTTCCACCTCAAGGGATACACATAATTATATCTTTGAGTTCTTTACAGAACCAAAACTCCCAGCAAAAGGTCATCGTATACTTGTGCTCAATAGTGCCGACTCTTTGTGACCCCATGGACTGCAGCACACCAGGCTCCTCTGTCCGTAGAATTTTCCAGGCAAGAATACTGAAGTGGATTGGCCTTTCCTTTTCCAGGAGATCTTCCCGACCCAGAGACCAAATCCACGTCTCTTGCATGGGCAGGTGAATTCTTTACCACTCTGCCAATAGTAGGTATTAGCATTCTTCATCTGTGAACAAGAGACATTCATCAGGAGATCACATGAGGCCAGATTAAAGAAGTGCAGGCTCTATACACACTCTGCTCCTTATTAGCAACTTTGCCTTTGAACCACTGCTGTAGAACTCCTCACCAAATCCCTCTGGGTTGGGACACACTGTTTTGATATGCATGAGCCTGCTGTGTGTCAGCCTTTGGCTGGCAAAGCAATAAAGCTATTTTTTTCCATGGCACACTAAACTGTCTCTGAGATTGATTCAGCACCAGTGCACAGAGGCTGGGCTTTCAGCATCACCACCTCGCCTAACCTAGAGAAGGGAAAATGGCAACCCACTCCAGTATTCTTGCCTGGGAAAATCTCATGGACAGAGGACCCTAGCAGGTTACAGTCCATAGAGTTGCAAAGAGTCTGATGCAACTGAGCATGTACATATCTCTCTCTTACCCTACAGGGAGAGAGCACCATTCACTTCCTGGACTTCTTTGCCTATCTACTACAACAGTTCTCTGGCAGATGGAAGCAGGTTTCTAGAAGGAAAAGTGTCTAATTAAACAGAAGCATCTCAAGGACTAACGGTAGCTCTGATGACCCATCCTCTGTGTGTATGTGTGAAGTCGTTTCAGTTGTGTCCAACTCCTTGTGATCTTATGGACTGTAGCCCACCAGGCTCCACTGCCCACGGTATTTTCCAGGCAAGAAAATTGGAGTGGGTTGTCATTTCCTTCTCCAGGGCATCTACCTGACCCAAGGATCTAACCTGCATCTCTTGAGTTGCCAGCATTGGCAGGTAGATTATTTACCACTAATGATACCTGGACCCATCCTGACCTTCCATCAAAACTCTTCTTACACATTTGAATAATGACTGAACAGTGCCAACATCACACACAGAGGCATCACTTCAGCCATCTCACAGAAGGGGAAGACTAAGAGAGGCTAAAGGTGCTGAATTAGTTATTGGAAACCCTGGAACTCAAATTCTAGTCTTTTCTGGAAAAACAGAAAATTAGTTCTTTGCTACAGGACACACCAGTGATGACCAATCTGTCCCTCCCCAGTCAGAGCAGATACCTCAAAGGGGCAAGCACCTGGTCCATTTTGGACACTCCTGTTTTGTTTGTTGCCAGCATTGTATCTGGCATATAAAAAGATGATCAATAAATATATATTGAGTGGGTCAAGGTGTGAATATCTCAGGCACAGCCAGCAGCCTCCCTGGATGTTCATTATCATACAAATGACTCTTGTCACACAACCTCCAACCCACTCCTTCCTCCCAATCCAACATGGAACCCTGCGGGACTCCTATTATATGAGCAACAAATTCTGCTTTATCCTCAACTTCCCCTTGCTTCATTCTACCTCCAGCTCTTGAGTGAAGGCAACAGCTGTCCCCTAGACCACTGCTTTCCCAGGAGAAAAGCCTTTCCCCTACTCTTTCAAGGCAAATACACATCAACTAGGTGAAAAAACAAAAGCACAACCTAAAAGTTAAGAATTATGTTTCATTCAGTGGACTTTCTGAATATTTCAGGCCCTGGAGGCAGCCTCTCAGGTAGCTCTGAGGGACTGCTCTTGAAGAGGTAAGGGAGGAGCCAGGATGTATAGAAGTTTTGCAACAACAAAAAACCCCAGGTAGTTGGAACATCAAAAGATTGCTGTTAATTAAAGAAAACCAGACATCTCAAGTTAATGAAGATAGTGCTTTTCTATGTATGGGAAGATACAAGGGTCTGGGCTCACTGAAATCATTCCTTTGATAAGCATCTTAGCTATCTGAGGCCAGGATCCTGTTCCTGCCAGTCCGAGTCCCCTCGGTGCACAGCTGGGGGCGGCTGCAGTAGCTGAGGGTTTGATGGCCCCAACATTCTAAGTTTACTGATATGGCAGGTGGCATTCTGAGTCCACATACCTAAGGGCTAGGAATTTGGTCTTCTGAAATGAAATATTTCCTGCCATATAGGTGGGCAGAATAAAAAAGGTCACAGCTATCCGCAATTTCTGGTCTCCTAATGTGGAGAAGGAAATGGCAACCCACTCCAGTGTTCTTGCCTGGAGAATCCCAGGCACGGGGGAGCCTGGTGGGCTGCCGTCTATGGGGAGTCGGACATGACTAAAGCGTAGCAGGAGCAGCAGTGTGAATGAGGGCTCCCAAAAGAGAACACAATGCCTGAAATCTAGCAGATGCAGCCACCCCTTTCCCCATGGAGGTTGCTGAGGAGGTCGGGGTGGGTGGGGGTAAGGGGCAAGAAGCAGCCATCCACCACACCTGTCACCCCTTACAGTGACAGGAAACAGATTTGGCCCCAGACAGCTGAGGTGCATATGAAAGGAATGAATTCAGTGAGCCCAGAGGCTTGCATTTTCCCATACATAGAAGAACACTAAATTCCGTGGCTTGAATCTGGTTTTCCTCACTACTTAACAAAAATCTTTGATGTGCAGACTGCCTGCCCCCTTTGTTGGAAACTAGTATGTAGCTTGATTCCCTCTCCTGCCTCCTTGGAGCAGTTTTCTCAGATCTACTGAGATACTGTCTCCTGGTCTCGAAGACCTTAACATTCCCACCAAATAAAATAACTCTCTAATTTCAGGTTGTGACTAATTTTTAGTGCACAGTCTCCACCCTCCTGGATTCTAGCTGTCACTACAGAATCTTACTGCCCTCCCTCGAAGGAAGATCACTGTTCCTTGGTGACCCCCATGGTTCTCTCTGTCCTTGTCAGTCATTTGGCAAGACCTAGTCATGCTTCTCCTTGGAAGAAAAGCTATGACCAACCTAGACAGCATATTAAAAAGCAGAGACATTACTTTGCCAACAAAGGTCTGTCTAGTCAAAGACAAAAACTGTCCAAAAACCATCTGTCCATGGTTTTTCCAGTAGTCATGTGGTCATGGATGTGAGAGCTGGACCATAAAGAAAGCTGAGCACCAAAGAACTGATGCTTTTGAACTGTGGTGTTGGAGAAGACTCTTGAGAGTCCCTTGGACTGCAAGGAGATCAAGCCAGTCAATCCTAAAGGAAATCAGTTCTGAATACTAATTGGAAGGACTGATGCTGAAGCTCCAATACTTTGGCCACCTGATGTGAAGAACTGACTCATTGGAAAAGACTATGATGCTGGGAAAGATTGAAGGAAGGAGGAGAAGGGGACGACAGAGGACAAGATAGTTGGATGGCATCACTGACTCGATGGACATGAGTTTAAGCAAGCTCCAGGAGTTGGTGATGGACAGGGAAGCCTGATACTGAAGTCCATGGGGTAGCAAAGAGTTGGACAAGACTGAACGACTGAACTGACTGAGAGCCAATTAACAAGTTGTGATAGTTTCAGGTGAACAGCAAAGGGACTCATCCATACATACCATGTATATATCCTCCCCCAAACTTCCCTCCCATCCAGGCTATACCCAGAGTTCCAGGTGCTATACAATAGGTTCCTTTTGGTTATCCATTTTAAAAAATAGTATTATGTACATGTCCATCCGAGACTCCTTAACTATCCTATCCTTTGAGATAATTAATTTATACATTCCTTTTCTCCCCAAATGTCTTCTTTTCTGAATGGTAATTTTAGGAGGTATTCCTTGAATGAAAGGTCAAAGGCGCCAGGGGAGCCTCGGTGAGCACGCACCTTGCTGTCACTCTAGTATTGTCCCCAAATCCCTTTTAAACAAAAGCCTGCCAGTGAGTCGTCTGAACATACGCCATCTGTAATATGAGAAACAAGATTCTCCCAGTATCTCAATTAGGTCCTAGCGGCAATGGTGTGCCCTTCAGAAATCCTTTGTGATGTCTGAGGCTGCCTGCAAACTTCACTTTGGCAACTTCCTCTCCTTTCTCTGCCCCTGGAGGAAGAGCACACAAGAGGCACTGGGCCTAGAGCATCCCCCTCCTTAAGGTTATCAACAGTCACTTCCCTCCTCCATCTCCTTTCTGCACATCAGGCCCCAAAGCCTCAGTCTCCTGTAGGTGACCCTTTGGCCTATCAAACTGGCACTCTTGATGTCTTTTTTCATTTAGAAAATGACATTTGGCCTGGGCAGCACTGTGTAAAAATTGGTCATGTGAACTGCAAGAGTAACAGCCACATGCAATATGCTTTGAAACAAACGCTGACAACGTGGAGTTCACTGTGATTTAAGGTCTCAAAGGGTCCATCCCCGCCAGCTTACTTTGTCTTGATCCCGCTGTGGAGTCAATTCTCCTGCTGTGGGAAAATAGGTTCTTTTGCCCTTGGAACCACTGTGATGGCCCAGATCAAGGGTGGAGGCCTTCCTAGGGTCATGACCTCAGTATTTAACCACCCATCTTTCCAAAACTCTGCAGTTAGGACATGCACCTACAGCCTGAGAGTTTTGACCATTTTGCTTCTAATTATGTTAAAACACAACCCCCAGGCATAGCATGATTTCATACAGACCTCATGGCATATACAGAGGAATGGGAGTCAGGGCCTGGGCTCTTCACATTGGCTGCAGGATCTCAGAAAGTCATTCAATACCTTGAGACCATCCATCTCTTTGTGTGAAGACTCATGGGAATATCAAGTATTAAGGCTGATGCAAGGATCAAAGGAGAGCAAATAAATTCCAAACACATTTACACAACAACATAAGATGCTATGTATTAATAGTAGTAATAACATTAAAATGAATTAGTTGAATTTTAGCTGCTTGACCAAATTCTAAAGATAGTGCAGAGACTACTGCCTCCTTGCTGTGACATCCACAAAGTGTGCAGAAGGGCATCTGAGTTCATCTGGGCTGCTACAGCAAAAATATCATATATTGGGTAACTTACACAGCAAGCATTTATTTCTCACAGTTCTGGAGACTAAAAAGCCCAAGATCAAGGTACTAGTAGGTTCAGTGTCTGGTGAGGATGGTGTCTGGTGCATCCTGGTTTGTAGGTAGCCACCTTCTCCTTGTGCCCTCACATGGAAAAGGTGACGGAGCTCTCTGGGATCTCTTTTATAAGAACACTGACCCCATTCATGGGAGTTCTACCCTCATGACCTAATCACCTCGCAAAGCCATCACACTGAAGTGATAGGATTCAACACACAGATTGTGTGTGTGTGTGTGTGTGTGTGTGTGTGTGTGCATGCTCAGTCACTCCGTAGTGTCAGACTCTGCAATTCCACGTACTGTAGCCTGCCAGGCTCCTCTGTCCATGGGATTTCCCAGCAAGAATACTAGAGTGGGTTGCCATTTCCTTCTCCAGGGAATCTCCCTGACCCAGGGGTCAAAACCTCATCTCTTGCATCTCCTGCATTGGCAGGCAGATTCTTTACCCCTGCACCACCTACAAGTTTTAGGGGGACACAAACACTCAACCATACAAAGGAGAGAGGATGAATAACATGACTTGCCATGTTCTGCCTCAAGGTGGCGCATATCCAAAGAGGGAGTACCATACAAGGGAAAGAACATCCTAACATGTGTGGGCCAAGTTGCTTCAGTCATGTCTGACTCTTTGAGACCCCATGGACTGTAGCCCACCAGGCTCCTCTGTCCATGGGATTATCCAGGCAAGAATACTGGAGTGGGTTGTTATGCCCTCCTCCAGGGGATCTTCCCAACCTAGGGATCGAATCAGCATCTCTTACGTCTCCTGTGTTGGCAGTTGGGTTCTTTATCACTAGCACCACCTGAGAAGCCCATCCTAACATCCACTAGGAGGGAAGAAAATAAACTGTGCTAAATAAGCACATTATTCAATACGTCACTGCTGTTTATAAAGGGACTACTTCTGTACTTTAAAAAGGGACTACCTCATGAAGCAAATTCTATTTCAGTATTTAGTACCTGGAAATGATTCTCCCATGAGGAACCAATATGCTTCCTTGGACAAGACAATAGCAGCTCTTATAAAACTCATCCTATTTTCCATAGCTACTTTTGAAAGGTAGAAGTAAATAAGGTAAGTTAAGGGACTTCCCTGGTGGGTCAGTTGTTAAGACTGCCTTCTGGTACAGGAGGTGTGGGTTTAAGTCCTGCTTGGGGAGTTAAGACCCCACATTTGTTTGGACTCAGATGCTCAGTTGTGTCTAACTTTTTGCAACCTCATGGACTGTAGCCCACCAGACTCCTCTGTCCATGGGATTCTCCAACCAAGAATACCGGAGTGGGTTGCATGTCCTCCTCCAGGGGATATTCCCAGCCCAGGGATTGAACCCACATCTCTTACATCTCCTGCACTGGCAGGTAAATTCTTTACCACTAGTGCTACCTGGGAACCCAAAGGGCCGAAAAACTAAAACATAAAACGGAAGCAATATTTTAACAAATTCAATAAATACCTTAAAAATGGTCCACATAAAAAAATTTTTTTAAAAAAAGGGAAGTTAGTTTTAATAATATATTTTGTTCAATTTAGTATTCTAAGTGAAGTGTTAGTCGCTCAGTCATGTCCAACTCTTTGCAACCTCACGGACGGTAGTCTGCCAGGCTTCTCTGTCCACGGGATTCTCCAGGCAAGAATACTGGAGTGGATTGCTATTCTATTCTCCGTTCAGTTCAGTTCAGTCACTCAGTCGTGTCCGACTCTTCGCAACCCCATGAACCACAGCACGCCAGGCCTCCCTGTCCATCGCCAACTCCCAGAGTTCACTCAAACTCATGCCCATTGAGTCAGTGATGCCATCCAGCCATCTCATCCTCTGTCGTCCCCTTCTCCTCCTGCCCCCAGTCCCTCCCAGCATCAAAGTCTTTTCCAGTGAGTCAACTCTTCACATGAGGTGGCCAAAGTACTGGAGTTTCAGCTTTAGCATCATTCCTTCCAAAGAACACCCAGGACTGATCTCCTTTAGGATGGACTGGTTGGATCTCCTTGCAGTCCAAGGGACTCTCAAGAGCCTTCTCCAACACCACAGTTCAAAAGCATCAATTCTTCGGCGCTCAGCTTTCTTCACAGTCCAACTCTCACATCCATACATGACCACTGGTAAAACCATAGCCTTGACTAGATGGACCTTTGTTGGCAAAGTAATGTCTCTGCTTTTGAATATGCTGTCTAGGTTGGTCATAACTTTCCTTCCAAGGAGTAAGCATTATTTAATTTCATGGCTGCAGTTACCATCTGCCGTGATTTTGGAGCCCCCCAAAATAAAGTCTGACACTGTTTCCACTGTTTGCCCATCTGTTTTCCATGAAGTGATGGGATCAGATGCCATGATCTTAGTTTTCTAAATGTTGAGCTTTAAGCCAACTTTTTCACTCTCTCCTTCAAGGGCTCCTTATATTATTAACAGCCTATCTCCATCTGAACTATCCACACATCAGGTGCTAGAGAGCCATGATGTTAGACAGTACAAAGTTTAAATATCTTCCAGGCCTTCACACCATCCTGTTTAGGGAAGTAAGTTTGGCTGTGGGCTTAAGAATGGACTTGAGGCAGACAGCTAGGTGAGTCTGTAGTAATACAGTTTGATTAACAGTAGTCTGAGCTGGTGGTGGCAGAACTAGAGAGAACTGGATTTAACTGAAGGTGGGAGTGCTTCGGAAAGAAGACAACGTTCATTGCACAGCTAGAATGCCAGGCACCCCATCGACACTCCCCCACAGCCGTAGTTCACTCAGGCTTCACAATCAATCTGTGAGAGTCCACATTACAGATACGGGCATCAAGGCTCAGAAGGTTCGGTAACGCAGGTCACACAGCTGGGAAGAGGGGCATTGGATTCCTCCCAAGACTTTTGACTTCAGATTCAATGTGTTTTCCTCAGGATGACTTTAAAGGCTTCCAAGGTCTGACTCCTGCCAACTAAGTCACCATAATCACACCTTCCAGTACAGTCTCACAAGGTAAATGAGGGGCACCATGTCCTTCATACTCCTCTGCCTTTCCACCGGCTGCCTCCTGTTCCTATTAGACTACCTCCTGCTTATCAACATGGCAAGCCTCTAAAACAAGTAGTTCCCTACTGGGGGTGATTTTGCTCTATACATAGGGACATTTAGCAATGTCTAAGGGGAACTTTGTTCATAGTGATGCTTTCTAAGGCCCACTTGACTTCACATTCCAGGATGTCTAGGTGAGTAATCACACCATCATGATTATCTTGGTCGTGAAAATCTTTTTTGTACAGTTCTTCTGTGTATTCTTGCTACCTCTTCTTAATATTTTCTGCTTCTGTTAGGTCCATACCATTTCTGTCCTTTATCGAGCCCATCTTTGCATGAAATGTTCCCTTGGTATCTCTAGTCTTTCCCATTCTGTTGTTTTCCTCTATTTCTTTGCACTGATTGCCGAGGAAGGCTTTCTATCTCTCCTTGCTATTCTTCGGAACTCTGCATTCAGATGCTTGTATCTTTCCTTTTCTCCTTTGCTTTTCGCCTCTCTTCTTTTCACAGCTATTTGTAAGGCCTCCCCAGACAGCTATTTTGCTTTTTTGCATTTATTTTCCATGGGGATGGTCTTGATCCCGTCTCCTGTACAATGTCACGTACCTCTGTCCATAGTTCATCAGGCACTCTATCTATCAGATCTAGTCCCTTAAATCCATTGCTCACTTCCAGTATATAACCATAAGGGATTTGATTTACATCATACCTGAATGGTCTAGTGGTTTTCCCTACTTTCTTTGCCAACAAAGGTCCATCTAGTCAAGGCTATGGTTTTACCAGTAGTCATGTATGGATGTGAGAGTTGGACTGTGAAGAAGGCTGAGCACCAAAGAATTGATGCTTTTGAACTGTGCTGTTGGAGAAGACTCTTGAGAGTCCCTTGAACTGCAAGGAGATCCAACCAGTCCATCCTAAAGGAGATCAGTCCTGGGTGTTCTTTGGAAGGAATGATGCTAAAGCTGAAACTCCAGTACTTTGGCCACCTCATGCGAAGAGTTGACTCATTGGAAAAGACTCTGATGCTGGGAGGGACTGGGGGCAGGAGGAGAAGGGGACGACAGAGGATGAGATGGCTGGATGGCATTACCGACTCGATGGACGTGAGTTTGAGTGAACTCTGGGAGTTGGTGATGGTCAGGGAGGCCTGGCGTGCTGTGGTTCATGGGGTCACGAAGAGTTGGACATGACTGAGTGACTGAACTGAACTGAAGGGACACTTTTGATCAAGACAGGAGAGAATGGGGTACCAATCTTCCCAGTGAATGTGAGGGTCTTGTTTCATTAGGAAAGAATTTGAATTCAGAGATGAAGTGATAGGTAAGAAGTGGATTTGTTAGAGAGAAACACACTCCATAGACGGAGTGTGGGCCATCTCAGAAGGCTAGAGAGAGCTTTGAAATACGGCCTGGTTAGTTTTTACGGGCTGGGTAATTTCATAGGCTACTGAGTGGGAGGATTATTCCAATTATTTGGGGGAAGAGACAGGGATTTCCAGGAATTGGGCCACCACCCACATTTTTATCTTTTATGGTCAGTCCCAGAACTATCTTGGCACTGGTGAGTGTGTCATTTAGATGCTGCTACTGTATAACAATGTGCGATAATGAGGTTCAAGGTCTACTGGAAGTGAAATCTTCTACCATCTTGGATCCATTGATTATAACCAGTCTTTGTCATGTCCTATGGCTATGCCATTCTTTTAAAGGCTGTGTCCTGCCCCCTTCCCTCCTGTTTTACTAACTTTTAATGGGTAGAGGTCAGGGATGCTGGTAAGCATCTTACAAAGCACAGGACAGCCCCCAAACAGTTATAAAGCCCAAAATAACAAAGGGCTGAAACCCTTTGTTGCCTTTGGGAAACCCAGGTTGAAGGCACCATTTCTTCAGTGGTGGGGGGTGGGGGGGGCCTGTTCATCCCATAGTAAAGGGCTCAGTGCATGTTTCCAGGGGGCAGATGCCAGGAAGGACTACAAATTCACAGTGGTCATCTTCTCCTCCAGTCACCTCCTGTGGCCTGGGAAAGCAAAATACACTGATCTCCATTCCAGGTACTTTTCCCAATTTCCTCCCCTTCTATTACACCATTCAACCTGGATTCTGCTTTTTAAGGGCAGGAACTCAACTTAAATAGAGACATCCACAGGCAGGCAATGTGAATATCACTTCTAACACAGAGCTCTCTCTGGGGTGACACAGGTGGAGAAGCAGAAAGGGGGGAAAGAATTGTGAAGCAATCAAAAATTTCCACCTACAATATTAACCTTTCAGAACAATACATTGCCAAAGAGATCTTGAATGCAAACTGATCTTTCCTGAGGATATACACTTTTCCTGGGGTCAGACTCTAGCTCCACGAAGGCTGATTTTCATGTTTTTCTTCTGAATGTTAAATCAGCTCTTAATCACATCCACGAGGCTACCCGTGAAGCCACCCATCGGAGTGTTTTGGTCTTCGTTCTTTTGATTTCCATTCTGGAAAGGGATGACTTAGGCAGGCCTGCCTCACATTTTCATTCTGCTTAAGCAAACACTCACAAGCATTTAACAAGGGCCGATACTGCAAAATGCACTCTAGTCTTCCTGACTGTTGGAGAATTACGTGTCTAACTTGCCGAGTCTATTTTTCCTCTGCGTGCAGAGGCCGATGGAGATTTTATGCAAATAACTCTTGTGGCAAATGAAAATGAAGGCAGTGATTTCTTTACTTTTCCTCTACTCTCTGCCATTCATCCATTGCACACAGGCCATGTTTACTGGGCCCATGCTCTACTCTGGGCCCGGGGCTTGAGGCTAGGGATACAGAAGTGACTCTGACAGCCACCCCCCAACCCTATCCCCGCCTTAAGGATCCCCTGTGAGAATGCAGCAAACAGACAGACACAGATCCCATGAACATGAACACAGACAGGGCCAGGGGAGGCAGGATGCTCAGGAGAAGAACATTTGACTGGAGCCAAAGAGGATGCCACAATGTCAAAAGGCTGGTGAGGAGACAGCAGTCGTCCTAGAAGATGCCAGGAACAACTAGGAGAAGTGAAAGGGCATGCCTGAGGCGGGGGACGGCAGCCAATCACTCCTTTGGGTGAGCAGAACACAGAGCCATCACATAACAAGGCTGATGGGCGGAAGGAGTGAGATTGAGATGGCCTTGACTTGCAAGTGAAGACGACATCAACTTCATTCCATGTCTCCTGGGGAGATTCCTAGGTATCTGTGCTTGAGGAAGCCAACAACTCTGCAAGCAGCGTGAGGACAGGGTTCATGCTGAAGAAAGTGCAACCCAGAGGCTAACCTGATGGCTGAGGACCAAGCCAAGAGCCATGTCCTTGATTTGGGGACATTTCTGTTAACAAAACGCTGCTTTGCTCCATATGTGGGTATGATGAACTGAATGTATCCCCTCAGGTTTAATATATTGAAATCCTAATCAGTACCAGTCCACACGGCCTGTTAAGAATTGGGCTGCACAGTAAGAGGTGAGTGCCAGGCGAGCGAGTGAAGTTTCATCTACTGCTCCCCACTGCTCACATTACTTGCCTAGAAATCCAAGATCTTGCTGTGAGTAGGGCATGCTCTCTCTGAAGACACTTAGAGGAAGACCCATTCCAGACCTCTCTCTGGGCTTCTGGTGGTCCCTCAGCTAGGTAGCACAGCTCTGGCCTTTACATGGGTGGGGGCCCACCCTCATTGAGTATGATCTCATTCCATTTACTGACAACTACATCAATGACATCTTAACGTATATGGAGGTCCTGGGGGCTGAGACTCCAGCAGGTAAATTTGGGGGGGACACAATTTATTCCACAACAGTTACCTTCACCATCACACAAAGGTCAAGAAAAGAAAGCAACATGAGGAAGAGTCAGGAAAAGGCGGTTTGGTTCTATAGGGTCAGGGATACCCAGTCCCCAGGGGCCACGGGTCAAAGAGGAGCGGAGCTGACTCAAGACAAATGCAGGATGGACGAGATGGCCTGAAAACTACGATGGGTCTCAACGCTGTTGTTGCTCAGCCACTAAGTCGTGTCTGACTCATTGCAGCCCCAAGGCCGGCAGCACAACAGGCTTCGCTGTGCTCCACGATCTCCTGGAGTTCATGTCCATTGAATCAGTGATGCCACCTAACCATCTCATTTCCTGTCGCCCCCTTCTCCTCCAGCCCTCAATCTTTCCCAGCATCAGGGTCTTTTCCAGTGAGCTGGCCCTTCGCATCAGGTGGTCAATACTTTAAACGGTGTCAAAGGAACAGCATGAAGGCAAGTTCTAGAACACCGAGTTCTAGCAACGTACTTCATGGCCCAACTGGACCCTCACTTTCTTGAGGCCTTGGCATCCAATTAAAATAATTACAGGTTCCATAACTGATCTCTGACACCCAAAACACAACATCTGCTTATCAGTTCCAAAATCCATGGGGAGATTTAAATCCCTTCTCTGCAGGACTGCAGAACTATTCATGGTTTTCTAACAATATCTTTCTTTTCTAGCTGTAGGTAAGAATTTTCAGCTAACATTCCTGCCACTTTCAAATTAAATCAGATTAAATCGCAGGCATCCAGCCTTCTATAAAAAAATCAAATTGTTCCGATATATCTCACTCCCACAGCACATTAGACAGATGCAGCACATAAAGTAAACAGTCTAGTTAAGAAGTGCGAGTTCATTAGTGTGGGGCTGTCAGGAGCACCCAAGAGCTGCGATAACACAACGAGGTTCCCATCTTAGAAGTCAAGCTAAATGCTTTCCATTTTTATCACCCAATTCATAACCTTGCTGTCTGGCTTTAAGAATCAATAGCCTGGTGGTTTTGGTATCCAATAAATTTGTCTTCATTTGGACGTTTTTCATTTCCCATGCCACTTGAAGAGAGAGGGATAAGGTAAATTGTTCCTCTCATGACATTTTTTTTTCAAATCTATAATTTCACACTGACACATTCCACAAACCAGTGAAGGCAAAAAGAGGGAAAGAGAGCAGATAGCAGAGGCCCCATCTTTGAGATCAAAGAAGCTTCCAATTGGGATCATCTGAGATAATTAACTTAACAAGGGGACATGGGCAAAGGTCAGCTGGTCTACCTAGGGTGACCCATTATTCACCTAGCAAGAAATTTTTATCTAGTACTTACCATGTGCCAAACCCTGTGCTAAGTAATTTACATGACTTGTCTCATTAGTTCTCAGAGGAGAGGGGCCTGAAAGAAAAAAAGCCACTGTTTTATGTACAGTTCAGTTCAGTTCAGTCGCTCAGTCGTGTCCGACTTTGCAACCCCATGAATCGCAGCACTCCAGGCCTCCCTATCCATCACCAACTCCCCGAGTTCACTCAGACTCACGTCCATCGAGTCCCTGATGCCATCCAGCCATCTCATCCTCTGTCGTCCCTTTCTCCTCCTGCCCCCAATCCCTCCCAGCATCAGGGTCTTTTCCAATGAGTCAACTCTTCGCATGAGGTGGCCAAAGTACTGGAGCTTCAGCTTTAGCATCACTCCTTCCAAAGAAATCCCAGGGTTGATCTCCTTCAGAATGGACTGGTTGGATCTCCTTGCAGTCCAAGGGACTCTCAAGAGTCTTCTCCAGCACCACAGTTCAAAGGCATCAATTCTTCGGCGCTCAGCCTTCTTCACAGTCCAACTCTCACATCCATACATGACCACAGGAAAAACCATAGCCTTGACTAGCTGGAATTCTTCTTTCAGTTTCAATGTTCTAATAAATACAAAATAAGTAAATATACTATGTATTTCCATTTGTGTTTTATGTACACCCATACACAAATGGGAATACATAGTATATTTACTTATTTTGTATTTATTAGAACACTGAAACTGAAAGAAAGAAAGAAATTTCAGCTTTGTGGGTAAGAAAAAGCAGAAAGAAACTTTAACAAGTATATTTAAGGCAAAGCAATATATATAGGTACAGATTTAAAAATCAATACATTTAAATCTAAAAGAAAAGTTGGGGAGGGAGCATTTCTTGAATCCAATACAAATTATGTGAATAAGGAAACGGGGGCTCAGATGAGGGAATGACACATCCAAAGTTATCTAGAGAGCATAAGACTAGGATTATGTCCAGATTCTGAATTTTAGTTTTCTTGAACTGCTGTTTCAGTTTTATCATCATCATCAAATCAACACATAACTGGCCAAACCATATCTCACTCACACAGCTTCCAGCATCCTTTCTAATCATAGGGGTCTCCAATCTCTGGCATATAATGCCTGATGTTCTGATGTGGAGCTGACATAATAACAGAAATACAGCACACAATAAATGCAATGTGCTTGAATCATCCTGAAACCATCTCCCCCACCCCTCCTAAAAAAAGTATCTTCCAAAAAACCAGTCTCTGGTGCCAGAAAGTTTAGGACCACTGTCTAATGCACCCTACTCATTAATTCTGGAAAGCCTGCTGTATTCGGGATTCACCAGGCTGACAACACAATGGTAGTTACTAAAATATGGAGAAATTCAGTGCTTTGCTTCTCTGTAAAGTTTAAAGACAAAAGAAACCTAAAGCCCAGGCAATCCTGATCATAGGCCCAGTTTGGCAGGGGGCGGGAATGACATATCTCAATTTGTTCTTGTTTACAAATACTTTTAAGCTGTTTGTCAAACAAAATGATTCTGTCAGCCAGATGAGATCCCAATTTCCTAAGTTCATTAGCAGCTGATGAACAGAAAGGGTCACCCTGATGATTTAGTAATTGGCCCTGACTCTTGTCAAAGAACTTAAAAAAAAAAAAGTCCAAGCTGTGAGGAGAGAAAGGAAATGTTGCTGCTAGGTCGCTTCAGTCATGATCGACTCTTTGCAACCCTACAGACGGCAGCCCACCAGGCTCCTCTCTTCCTGGGATTCTCCAGGCAAGAATACTTGAGTGGGTTGCCATTTCCTTCTCCAAAGGAAATGCTATTTAATCCAATTTGTGCACTATTTTTGTGCAAACAAAGAGTAGATATTTACAGGCATGAGATATTAAGTCTCCATAACCAGGTCAGGATGGTGAAGAAACACAAGAAAGGAGAAAGAAAGAGAATGTTTAAAATGCCCCGAGTTGGAAGCCACAGTCAGCTCAGTTCAGTTCAGTCACTCAGTTGTGTCCGACTCTTTTTGACCCTATGGACTGCAGCACAACAGGCCTCCCTGTCCATCACCAATGCCTGGGATTTACTCAAACTCATGTCCATTGCAGAGAAGGCAATGGTACCCCACTCCAGTACTCTTGCCTGCAAAATCCATGGACAGAGGAGCCTAGTGGGCTGCAGTCCATGGGGTCACAAAGAGTCGGGCATGACTGAGCGACTTCACTTTTACTTTTCACTTTCTTGCATTGGAGAAGGAAATGGCAACCCACTCCAGTCTTCTTGCCTGGAAAATCCCAGGGATGGGGGAGCCTGGTGGGCTGCCATCTATGGGGTCACACAGAGTTGGACACGACTGAAGCAACTTAGCAGCAGCAGCAGCAGCAGCATGTCCATTGAGTCAGTGACGCCATCCAACCATCTGATCTTCTGTCGTCCCCATCTCCTCTTTCCTTCAATCTTTCCCAGCATCAGAGTCGTTTCAAATGAGTCAGTTCTTCGCATCAGGTGGCCAAAGTATTGGAGTTTCAGCTTCAGTATCGGTCCTTCCAATGAATATTCAGGACTGATTTCCTTTAGGATGGACCGGTTGGATCTCCTTGCTGTCCAAGGGACTCTTAAGAGTCTTCTCCAACACCACAGTTCAAAGCATCAATTCTTGGCGCTCAAGCCATAGGCAGCTTTAAATCGCCTGGAAGCCAACTCTGCCTGCCTCTTTTTTTTTTTTTTTTAATCCTGTAAGTAGTAAAAACATGCTTTCAAATTATAAAACTTGGGATCATGAGAAAATGAGCAATTCCTTAAGATTTTTGTAGTCTAGGGCATAAGTAAGTAGGGCACACTGCTTAGATGCTGGGAAGATGGAAAGATGGCTTTCCAAATTCTAATAAGGCCCTTGATAGAAGAAAACCAATGTTTTAATATAACATGCATGTTGTAATGCAAAGGAACACCAAGGTTCTTATGCAAGTGTATTAATCAGAATAAGCTGAAACTCCAATACTTTGGCCACCTGATGTGAAGAACTGACTCATTTGAAAAGACCCTGATGCTGGGAAAGATTGAAGGTGGGAGGAGAAGGGGACAACAGAGAATGAGATGATTGGATGGCATCACCAATTCAATGGACATGAGTTTGAGTAAATTCCGGGAGTTGGTGATGGACAGGGAGGCCTGGTGTGCTGCAATCCATGTGGTCACAAAGAGTCAGACACGACTGAGTGAACTGAACTGACTGAATCAGAATAATAAAGCATCCCCAATATCTGTCTCCCAATTGTGCTGTCATGAGCTGGAAAGGTAAAATTCAATGTTGCTACTCCATAGCCTAGGGGCACTTCTCCTTTGAGGAATTCGTTACGTTCTAAGGTTCTTATAGTCAAAGCCATGGTTTTTCTAGTAGTCATGTACAGATGTCAGAGTGCTGAGTGCTGAAGAATTGACGCTTTGTAATTATGGTGCAGGAGAAGACTCTTGAGAGTCCCTCAGACAGCAAGGAGATCAAACCAGTCAATCCTAAAAGAAATTAACCCTGAATATTCATTGGAAGGACTGATGCTGAAGCTGAAGCTCCAATGCTTTGGCCACCTGATGTGAAGAGCTGACTCACAGGAAAAGACCCTAATGATGAGAAAGACTGAAGGCAAAAGGAGAAGAGGGTGACAGAGGGATGAGATGGTTGTATGGTATCACTGACTCAAGTGACATGCACTTGAGCAAACTCTTAGAGGTAGTGAAAGACAGGGAAGGCCAGCATGCTGCAGTGCACGAGTTACAGTTACATCCTTTGAAATTCCATTTCGGACTCTCCAGATCTGGCAGAGGTTGCCTAGGAGAAGACGGATCCTTTTTTTCCCAGAAGTTGGGAAATGGTATGAAACATCCTTACCTTATATAAAGCCACCATGGAGGGAGGTCAGAGGCACAGTTCTCTCTCTACTTCCCAGATAGTTCTCTATCCACTCTCTCCAGAGAGTCTCTGAGCATCTTCACCTTCCAGATCCTTTTCTCCTTTTTTCCCTTAACATCCCACACAAGTCTCAGTTCTCACTTGCTCAGGGAATACCACTCCTTCCTAGGATGTACCATCTTTACAAAATACACCTATTTGCAAGGTTATTTTATTTCTTTACTTTATTCCCCTCTAGAGTGTAAGCTCCCTCAGGGCTTCTTTCTAAGTAAAATAAATACAAGTAAAATGGCTCATATTATTTTTCACCCAATTTTAAACAGGAATGACAGAAATTTTCTGAAGATCTTTGAAACACCCTGACTCACAGGTTAATCCAAAATTCTGAAAAATTGCTGGAGAGTAAAGTTTCACAGCCTGAGGACCAGGAGGCAGGCTAGTGACTTTAACCCAAGAGGTGATGTTTTCATCCTTAGCAGGAAGTGAAAGCAGGTGGGGACTGATCAGGACATTTTCCCCTAGGTGAAGGTGAAGGTGAAGGTGAAGTCGCTCAGTCGTGTCCGACTCTTTGCGACCCCGTGGACTGTAGCCCAGGCCTCCTCAGTCCATGGAATTTTCCAGGCAAGAGTACTGGAGTGGGTTGCCATTTCCTTCTCCAGAGGATCTTCCCAACCCAGGGATCGAACCTGGGTCTCCTGCACTGCAGGCAGACGCTTTAACCTCTGAGCCAACAGGGAAGCCCTTTCCCCTATGATCTTATTAAAAATAAGTCTTCATGGTAAGTCTCAACATTCTTCATTAAAGGAGAAATGTCTTTTAATTTCCACAATTTCAGACTTCTGTATTTTACACCAAATATAAGGGGGCAACAGAGGTTGGATGGCGTCACTAACTCAATGAACATGAGTTTGAGCAAACTCTGGGAGGTGGTGAAGGAAAGGAAAGCTTGGCGTGATACAGTTCATGGGGTTGCAAACAGCTGGACACAACTTATCAGCTGAACAACAACAACAAAATATATTTCAAAACCAATAAAACCAATTTTTTATGACCATTCTTTTGAAATATGCTTATTCCCAGTTATCTGCCAGGTCAACTCCTAATTGTCCTTCTAGACCCCACCCAACCATCTCCTCCTCCATGAAGCCTTCCCCATCAGGCAGAGCTCAGCTCCACCTGAGTGAGAAAATCACTCATTCAATTCCATTTTAAAAACCTCCCTATTTCGGTTTAAAAGGACTCAGTGAGAAGGTTTCTTCCTCCCTTTTCAACTCTCAATATAGCACTAGTATATCCTTACAGCCTCCAACACTTGACAAGGGGAATTGAGAATTCTCACTGCACAGCTTCTGGCTGGCAATGGCCTCTGGCCAGGCTTGAACACAGGCTGGTTCCTTTGGTAATCTGCTGCTTATGGAGATATTTATTCTTATTACCATAAAAGCCTTCACATAAATAATAAGGTCTTAGAAGATGTGGCCAAACACTGCACAGGAAAATGGTAATGACAGAGTTGACAAACCCCTGTGCTTGCTCGCGCTTAGTTGCTTCAGTTGTGTCTGACCGAGTCCCTGTGACCTCATGGACTGCAGCCCGCCGGGTTCCTCTGTCCATGAGATGACCCCAGCAGGAATACTGGAGTGGGCTGCTTTGCCCTCCTCCAGGGGACCCTCCCCACCCAGGGATCGAACCCGCATCTCCTGCACCCTCCTGCACTGCAGGCGGATTCGATGCTGCTGAGCCCCCTGGGACAAACCCCTGCCCCACCGTAAACTCCATGGGGCCAGGGACAGAGTGTCCAGCGGTTCTCAGCTGTGCCTGTGCACTTGGCATAGTACCTGGAATGAACAAGTCACTCAGTAACTATCTGTGGAGGGAACCTGAAACTCAGGGATGCAACTGAATCATGCAAGCACACAGCTGGGATTTCAACCACATCTTCTTACTCTAAGACCCAAACGTTTTCAACTTTGGAACTCTATACTGAACTGCTTCAAAAGCCAATAAATATTTGTTATTTACTAAACTAAGATAGTTCTTTTCCTTGAGGTATTTGTAATCCCAAAGAAATACTTAGAATTCATACCACCCAGTAATCTCCATCTACTCTTTTGCCTTCAAAGATATGATGAAAAGCCAACTGTCCGTCCATGGAAGTTGACCCAAGTTTAGGTTTATTCTGAAAAACTCCACACCCAGAGGATCTACAAGTCTCACATGCCACCTTCCTAAATTCAGCAAGATATAAGAATTGACAGGTGTTTCCAAAGGCTGACTTGAATTTTTTTCCATAATAACTATCCAGAATATTTATTTAGATGACTCCTGGAGTTTCAATCCTTATTTATTTTATTTATTTTTTTGCTTTTTTGCTTTAAATGCCCACAGGCACACGTCCTTTCAAGGTGAACTTCAGGTAAAAATTCTACCAAAAACAGCTGCAGTAACTTTTCTTTCCATACACCATAAACAAAATTTTCTTAAAAGAACATAAAGAGCTCTGCTTCATAACTTGTATTACCTATAAAGACGAGGCTTGAAATGAAGAAAGAATCCACTTTCCTAGAAGTAAATAAGAGAAGCCCATGAGTGATGAGATAAATCATTCAAATTAAAAAGTCTATGAGCTCCATACTGAAAAAGCTGTAGCCACTTTCAAATTTTTACAAAGTAATTGAGACATGGTGAGGATGGTCTGACAGCAGCGCTAAAGAAAGACGAACAATAAAAAGCGGTCACAAGAACTACAAAAGCAGGCGAGTTTGGGGCCATTGACTGTTGGGACAAATGGTTCTTCACACCTGGGTAATTCCCCTGGATTATAGACAGCACAAAGGTGAAATGAGTCACAAGAAAGAAGAGTTTTAAAAGGTTCAGACTTGCCTCTTTGAGAAGGGAAAAAAATACAAGTTTAGACCATCTTCCAGGACAGTATTATGCATTTTGGGGTTTGTTTTTGGAAACTTTGCTGCCAAAAAAGGCAAACTGTTCTTTAATCTGGAAATTCAAGTATATGGAACACTTTATTACCAAAAATGCCTTATCATTAGGCTTTGGGGCATTTCATGGATAAATTTCCATAGGAATAATACTGCTCAGTTGCATTGTTAATAATATTATTGATGATTAATATTGTTACATTATTATTAATATATGAATGGTGATGGACAGGGAGGTCTGGTGTGCTGCGATTCATGGGGTCGCAAAGAGTCGGACACGACTGAGCAACTGAACGGAACTGAATACTATCAATAGCATATTATATTCAGTATAATAATATAGTGGATCATTATATAGAAATCCTCACGGACTTCCCTATGGAAGCTAAGCCAAAGGTTTACTGTTACCATTCAGTTCAGTTCAGTTCAGTCGCTCAGTCGTGTCCGACTCTTTGCAACCCCATCAATCGCAGCACACCAGGCCTCCCTGTCCATCACCAGCTCCCAGAGTTCACTCAGACTCACGCCCATCGAGTCAGTGATGCCATCCAGCCATCTCATCCTCTGTCGTCCCCTTCTCCTCCTGCCCCCAATCCCTCCCAGCATCAGAGTCTTTTCCAATGAGTCAACTCTTTGCATGAGGTGGCCAAACTACTGGAGCTTCAGCTTCAGCATCATTCCTTCCAAAGAAATCCCAGGGCTGATCTCCTTCAGAATGGACTGGATTGGGTTGGCCAAAAAGTTTGTTCAGGTTTTTCCATACCATGTTATGGAAAATGTCTGTGTTTCCTATGGAGGGACAGTTTGTAAGAAGCTTGTGTTTTGGGTGTGTGTACTTTTTTAATAGTTGTGAGTAGAGTAGAGTTGATTTGGAATGTCGTGTTAGTTCAGGTGTACAGTACAGTGCTCAGGTTATGGACAAACCCAAACAAACTTTTTGGCCAACCCAATATTAACACTAGCACTAGTATCACTGCTATAGTGCTACCATCACTAATAATGACTACTGCTGTCTTTCTAGTAAAATACTGTAACTCTTCTTCTGTTTAAGGAAGCCTCCATACGTCTTATTTGTTAGGCACCTGCTCCGAGTATGGATAGGCCCTGGATTGTATCATCTCACTCAATCCTCAACAACAGCCCTAAGGAGGAAAGGACACTCTTATCGTCTGCCCCCTCTTCTATCTGAGGGACAGAATGTCAGAGAGACTGAGTGGACATCAAGGCGCCCGCCACCAGCACAGGGCCAATGTCCATGCTCAGACACACCAAGTTCAAGGCGAGGGGTACTGTCACTCTGTGTGGCAGGACACACTAGGACGGACCAGGAAAACCTGACACTAGGGATCCTCACAAAGAGGGCAGGATGTAGGAGACCGGCAAGGAATGAGAAGCACTTTTACACCCTAACAGTGGCACTAGAGACTAGACTCATCATCCCGTCTTCAAAAATGAAAAGCAGAGCACATACACACCAAGAAACAGAGTAACAGATGTAGAAAATAAACTTACAGTTACCAGGAGATACATTGGGGCAGATAAATTGGTAGACTGGGATCAATACATACACTGGTATATTAAAAAAAAAAAAACTGATGTGAAGAGCCAACTCATTGCAAAAGACCCTGATGCTGGGAAAGATTGAGGGCAGGAGGAGAAGGGGGAAACAGAGGACGAGATGGCTGGATCATATCCATCAACTCAATGGACATGAGTCTCAGCAAACTCTGGGAGATAGTGGAGGGCAGGGAGGCTTCGTGTGCTGCAGTCCACGGGGTTTCAAAGAGTCGGACACAACTGAGCAGCTGAACAACAAAAATAAGGACCTGTTGTACAGCGCAGGGAACTCTGCTCAGTCTGTGATGACTTACATGGGAAGAGAATCCAGAAAACAGTGGATTTGAGTTTATGTATAACTGAATCAACTGTATGCACACAAATAGCACAACACTGCAAATCAACTATCCTCCAGTAAAAATGATAAAAAGCACACACACCAGAAACACAGGCTTCCAGACTGTCCCTCCTTAGTTGGGAAGCACAGGCACTGCCAAGCCCCTGCCCAACTGTTCCCACCAGTCTCCCTCACTCCTTCTGTTACCCAACATTACTGACTCCCAGGGGAACACAGACTTCCCCTCCCCAGGGGCCCAAGAGTTTTCCCCAAACACCACTTCTGAAAAAAACAAAGAAAGGAAAAGGTGGGCAGGGGCTACACAGGGTGAGAGGCAGAAGGAATCATGGTACTGACCATCTAGTACTGTTTTATTCAACATCCACGAATGATTTCTCACAAAGACAACAAAGACCCCCATGTGCATTCAGAGAAGCGAGGTCCATGACTGGCTGGGCCATCACACACCATGCCTTCCTGATTTCGTAGATGTCCACTGCACTCCCAAGGCATCTCCAAGACAGGTTTTCCATGGAGCATCATCACTCACATTAGTGATCTGAAAAAGACTTGGAAACATGTCCCAGAAGTTTGAAATTTCACTCTCTCACCATTCTGGATTGCTCCAGGACTGCCAATTTCCAAAACTGCAACAGCTGGGGAAGAAAGTAAACAGCCAACCACCCCGTATCTGGTAGGGGACACTGGCCTTCTCCGGTTTTAAAGGAGGACGAACACCAGAGATCTCAGCTCCTGCCTGGCATCCCCACAGCTGAGCAGAAAGGACCCTCCCAACCAGGGAACAGCTGCTCCCAACAGCTCCCCGATCTCTATTTGAATTAGGACTTTGGTTTCATTTTATTACAATTCCACTGTAGTAAATGAAAGCCTCCACTGCCCAGTCCCCACCTGCAAACCTGAAACCCAGCACTGGCTGAGAGTGAGGAGAGAATTCCCCTTCTCTCAGGAGCAAGGCTTTCCTTCCAGAATATGAATGTGGCAGAAGTAGTGTTAGTCACTCCATCACGTCCAACTCTTTGTGACCCCATGGACTGCAGCCGCCAGGCTCCTCTGTCCATGGGATTCTTCAGGCAAGAATACTGGAGTGGGTTGCCATTTCCTTCTCCAGGGGATCTTCCCAACCCAGGGATCGAACCTGGATCTCCTACGTTGCAGGCAGATTCTCTACCATCTGAGCTACAAAGATGGACAGCAGCTGTCAATTTCCAAGTCCCTTCTACCACCCTGCAAGAACTCCAGGAAACTTCTTCCTACAGAGAACTTTCCCTAGCCCCTCTCCTAACCACTTGGCAGGTTTGCTTTCCTTCCTCCTCCAGGTGGGCTTCTGCTTATTTAAATAAGGCCAGCCCCCTCTTTTCCTCAAAAATCTGTCTTTTTCTTGCCTCTCTGTTATAATCATAAAAAATGGTGAAGCAATTTCTTGCTTTCATGCAAACAGATCTGAAAATAAAGAAAAACTAACAAAAACAGAACAGATAGAGGTAGCTTTTCTTCTGTTTTCTTCTGCGTTTGGGGCTTGTTCTTTTTTTTTTTTTTTGCAAAAGAATGTGTTTAATTGCCAAGTTTTTTGTAGGGGGTCTCTCTCCTTCAACTGCAAGGAAAATAAAGAGTAACCTGGGTGTGGATACTGTAAGGCCGAAAGCATGAAGATAAGTCTATGCTTGACGAGACGCTCACCCTCCTAAACTTCCAAATCCACAATCTTCCCAAGACCTGCATTCAAGTCCGTGAAGTATGTGGTAGGACCCCATGCACCTGTGCATATAGTTTGTGGATAATTGGCAAAAGCTGAAGGACACTGTGTCTTTTCCCAGATAGTGGACCACAAAAGATGGTCTCTGGAGGGAAGGAAGAAGCGAAGGGAGGGAAAGGAGGGAGAAAGAGGGGAGAGGGGCCGAAGCCGTGGCATCTCAGGCATCAGTAGTTTCAGGGGGCCTTGGAGACTTGGGCTAGAACATGGGGCTTCTGTCCACAGACCTAACTTTTCCAGCCAATACTGCTCTCAGGAGAAGCACGGAGGCAGTGGATCTCACAGGAACCAGTGGCCATGACAGCTGATCTCTTGGCTCTTCGGGCAGATATTTCAAACTCAACTTGCCCTTTCACTGCTATGTAGCTGTGGGCAACTCACACAAGTTCTCTAAACTCAAGTGTCCTCATCTGTGCAGCAGACAGACTCAATCACCCAAAGTGAGATCATCTCCAGAGTGAAAAGGAGCTCCATTCACAGAAACCAAATACCAGAAGGTGGTGGACATATGATGATGTTAGGAGTGGCTTCCTCATCTCTAGCTTGGACTAGGACTCAGCAAGTGGTCTTCCTAGTCCCTAGCACAGAATAGGACTCAGTGAGTGGTCTTCCTAATCTCTAAAGAGATTCTGGTTCCATTATTATCAACTGTGTCATCCAGTAGAAATGACTGAATCTCTCAGCCTCACGTATCTTCATCTAAAAAGTGGGATGACACAATAGTAGCAACCTGTAAGACGACTGAAAGCTCAGCATGGAATAATGTAAATAAAGCAATGAGCAGAATGCCTGGTGTACAGTATATATTTGGTGAACTCTTAGCGATAACAATCACTGCTACTTACTTATATTTCTGTTTACATAGATGTTACCAATTTAATTCTGGCAGATTAATAGACATATGTATATGGAGGTATACAAATATGTGTGTGTGTGTTCATGTGTGTGTTTGTGTTCATGTGTGTGTGTGTGTTGTAAACACAGTAGACATAATGATTAAGAGTGTAGACTCTGGAGGCACACTGCCTGGGTTCAAATCCTGCCTCTGCCACCCACGAGGTGTGTGGTTTTATGCAATTCAACTGGCATCTCTGGACCTGTTTCCTCATCTGTAAAATGTGATAAAATATTATACCTATCTCATAGGGATTTTGTGGAGATCCAACCAGTCCATTCTGAAGGAGATCAGCCCTGGGATTTCTTTGGAAGGCATGATGCTAAAGCTGAAACTCCAGTACTTTGGCCACCTCATGCAGAGGGTTGACTCATTGGAAAAGACTCTGATGCTGGGAGGAATTGGGGGCAGGAGGAGAAGGAGACGACAGAGGATGGATGGCTGGATGGCATCACTGACTCGATGGATGTGAGTCTGAGTGAACTCCGAGAGTTGGTGATGGACAGGGAGGCCTGGAGTGCTGCGATTGATGGGGTTGCAAAGAGTCGGACACGACTGAGCGACTGAATTGAACTGAACTGAAGTATATATTATATATGAAAATAGCAAAATCCTTGTGGAAGACCCGGGGAAAATAGACAGAGACATGAATGAAGAGGAGAGGGCATTTCTATCTTAAAAGTGAGATGATAAGACTTGGGCTCTTCTAAGAGCATTTTGAAAGGTGCTCATTAAAGTGAAACCCTACAAAAAACATGAGAAACAGATGGGCTATATTCAGTGGAATACTACTCAGCCATAGAAAAGGATGAAATTTTGCCATGGGCAGCAACATGGACAGGCCTGGGGCTTCTCAGGTGGCACAGTGATAAAGAATCTACCTGCCAATGCAGGAGACACGGGTTTGACCCCCAGGTCGAGAAGAGCCCCGGGAGAAGAAAATGGTAACCCAATGCAGTATTCTTGCCTGGAAAATTCCATAGAAAGGGGAGCCTGGTAGGTAAGCTACAGTCCATGGAGTCACAAAGAGTCAGACACGACTTAGTCAGACATGACTGAGCACAGGGGTAAGCGTAAGAGGATGGACTTGGAGGGCACTATGCTAAGTGAGACAAGTCAGAAAGAGAAGGATAAATCTTATATGATAATGCTGATATGTAGCATCTAAACAATACAACAGACTAGCGGCAATAACAAAGAAGAAGCAGACTCACAAATATGGAGAACAGACTAGCAGCTGCCAGTGGCAGGGAGGGGGCAATCTAGGGGTGGGGAGTGAGAGGTACAAACTCTTGGGTGTACGATAGGCTCAAGGATGTACTGTACAACTGGGGGAATACAGCCAATACTGCGTAACAATTGTAAATGGAAGTAACCTTTGGCAAAACCAATACAATATTGTAATTAACCTCCAATTAAAATAAATAAATTGATATTTAAAACAATTGCAGACCAATAAAAATAAATTTAAAGAATAAATTTTTTAGAAAAAAACAGATGGGGTGGGTGGGTGCATGAGTGGGTGACTGGATTTCAAGTTAATGTGGAAGTAGGTGGATGAATGGGAGGGAAGGACACCCCTCGCATCCCAGCCATCCACCTTCCCAGCTGCGCCTTCAGTTCCTCAGCTACCATCACCTTCTCGGAAGGAGCCCTCATAGCCCCACCTTGCCTTGCACAGGTGATCCGAGGGCTCTGAAACTTGTCATCCGCCCGCTTTACCTCCCAGGGATTTGCTCCTCTTTCCCCCTCCCGAAAGGTCCCCAGTGACCTAGCCCTTTGGGTTTGGAGGGGAGTTCATCACCTCGGGTCTTCTGGTTGCTTGCATTCAGTGTAATTAAAGCCCCCATGCCAGTGACGGATTCAGGGTCTGCATGGGTCTGAGTTGCTGTGATGACTGTAGAACCCACAGTGGTTGAGGGAAGAGAACACAGCCTGAAAACACGCCTGAGGCACAGTCTGTGGCCTGGTCAATCTTGCCTGAAGATCAGCTGGTCAGTCGGTGGCTTATCTTGTTTTACTGTTACTGTTTGTTATTTTGGCAATGCTGGGTCTTCACTGCAGCCCATGGGCTTCTCTAGCTGCAGCATGTGGGCTCATGAGTTGCAGCCTGTGGGATCAAACCCGGGCCCCCTGCACTGGGAGCATCGAGTCTTAACCACTGAACCACCAAGGAAGTCTCTCAGTATCTTTTTTTCCCCCTTAACAGACTCCTCTGCCAAAACAGCATTTTAAGTTTTGATTAAGCTCAATGTATCCTTTTCATTTGTTTTATGAGTTGTGACTTGTGTGTCCACCTCCCCCTCTTTTTTAACCCAAGATTAGTAAAGACACTTGAGTCAATCCTTAACCCTCCTATGACTCAGTTTCCTCATATGTAAAATGGGCAGAGTAATTATAGCACCTACTTAGTGAGTTATTTTAAGAATTCAGAGTTGAACTATATAAAGCACTTACACAGTACCCAACACACAGTGCTTCTGTTATTATTAGTATTATTAGAAAATGTGTATTACCTTCTTTTGCTCAGACCACCTTGGGAAAATCCTGACTGCAAATGCCAGATAATTAACTATGAAAAAAATGTGGGTGAACAAACATCTGTGCAATGGAAAGACCTGGTGGAGGCAGAGATGACTAAAGAATGCTCTGAATACAGAAATCGGGCCAAGTTTCTCAAACAAAGGGTAAATCAGAAACAAAAGGAATTGTGACCCAAGGCAAAGCCAAAAATAAAATCTACAATTTGGCTTCTTCAACTCACAACTGTTGACTCCATTACCACCATTCCCACTTCAAAGAGCTCGGAATTGCAAAGGAGGCACAAGAAAGGGGGCTTTGGACCCATGAGGGTTTAGAGAAAAGTTCTTAGGCCCTGCTGAATGTTCCAAACCACTCAGTTTGAGTGTGTCCTTTGATTCCCACTGGCAGGTGAGGAAGGGTAATCTCCATTTGCCTTAGGACACAGCTGTGTCCTTAGCTGTGTACTAATGGGTGGCTCTGTGCCAGCTTAATGCCAAATGAAAAGAGTATTCTAAATTAACCTTTGAGGAACTCCCACAAGAGGAGGCTGTCTTTCCTTTACTTTGCTTAAATGACCATGAAGGTGGGGACAGAGAACAGCCTCAGCACTGGCTGAGATTATCCTTGTTTGGATCATCTCCCAGGACGCATGATAGGATGCCTCTTACTTTCCACCTGGAAGTATTTGTTTCTACATCTGCCATCCCTGGCCATACACAGGAGGGCAGGGACCCCAGTCAACCCTCTTGCACCTCAGTGCCTGGGACATAATCAATGCTCAGTAATGGAACAAGTTGGCTGGCAACATTGGATGGCTGGGTGAACAGGTAAGTGGATGACCGGGTAGACAGACAAGTGGATGGACAAGAAGATGGGTAGATGGATAGACAGACTGATGAAAACTGATGGAAGACTGATGAAAACTGATGAAAAGAAGAGTAAGGGATGCCAGGGAAAAGCATAGTATTCTTTCTCCAAACATCCAACTCTACTAATGCCTTACAGTCACTTCTGTATCTCCCTCGAGACAAGAATCACATGCCTCTCTTCAATAAAAGCTACCATTACATCATAGAAGTGGCAGAGAACTTCATTTCCCCAAAGTTCAGAGAATTCTGCTTTTACAGAACTTACATTTTCTCTCTCAAATTGAGACCGTATTTGTCTACATGTATCACTTCTATAGCTTACACGGTGCACCATATATGGAAATGGCTTGAGAACAAGTCACCCATGGAAGCATGTTAGGGTGTGAGTCAGCTTCTAAAGTTAAACTCACCTGGAGAGCTGCCCATTTTATGATGTGTTATGCATAGAGTGAGAACCCAGGAGATGCTAATGGCATTAAGCTGTCTATAAGGTAATATGACTGATGGTTTAATAAGGGAAACAAAAAGAAAAGGGGGTGGGGGTGTCAGAGGCCTCAGGTTCCATGACTCTCCAGCAGGACTCACAGGACCCAGCATAAACTCACGCATACTCATGACTATGACTTCTTATAGCCAAAGGACACCAAGTGGAATCAGCAAAGGGTAAAGGCAAGTGGGGTTAAATCTGAGGAAACCAGCCATAAGCTTTGAAGGTTCCCTCCCAGTGGAGTCACCCAGGATGACCTAATTCACCCAGCAGTGAGCTGTGACAACACATAGGACGTGGTCCACAGGAGAAACTCCCTGGAGACTCAGCATCCAGTGTTTCCATTGGGACTCGCAGGTAAGCATCCTTTGCCTAACATGTACTAAAAGCCTGGACACCCAGAAGGAAAGAAGTGTTCAGCATGAACAATACTGGTTATATAAATGGTATAGGCACAGGAAACCACTCTTCTGAGCTTTAGGAAAGGTGGGATCCCTTGATCCCTAGCCTCAAGCCAAGGGCTTTCTACGGATAGTGGTCAGGCTCATTAAGTCAACTTCTTTTCCAGAGTGGGTACACACAAATGAATTTTGGCCAGAGCAGTCTTCTTGGGAAGTCATTCACTGATTCCAACAATGCTGCCTTGTTCATAACAGTTTGGGATTTCTCTTTGGCAGTTGCCTAAGAGCCGTATGTGCAAAATTTTTGAAACTTCAACCCATGAAGATGGACCTTATCTCCAACAACCAAGGTATAGACAAGCCTCTTTGGTTCAAACCACAAATTAACAATAAAATAATAAAACTGGATCCTTCTACCTTGGTCTCCAAGCACAGAGGGCAAAGGCCATCCCTCCATTCATTCTTCAAACATGTATTTTTGTGTGTGTGTTCAGTCGTGTCAAACTCTTTGCAGCCCCATGGACTCCTCTGCCCTCCAGACTCCTCTGTCCATGGAAATTTCCAGGCAATAATACTGGAGTGGGTTGCCATTTCCTACTTTAGGGATCTTCCCAACCCAGGGATCAAACCCATGTCTTTTGGATCTCTGGCATTGCCAGGCAGATTCTTTACCACTAGTGCCACCTCAGGGGAGAAGGCAATGGCACCCCACTCCAGTACTGTTGCCTGGAAAATTCCATGGACAGAGGAGCCTGGTGGGCTGCAGATCATGGGATCGCTGAGAGTTGGACACGACTGAGCAGCTTCACTTTCACTTTTCACTTTCATGCATTGGAGAAGGAAATGGCAACCCACTCCAGTGTTCTTGCCTGGAGGATCCCAGGGACGGGGGAGCCTGATGGGCTGCCATCTATGGGGTCGCACAGAGTCGGACATGATTGAAACGACTTAGCAGCAGCAGCAGCAGCAGCAGCAGCAGCCACCTCAGGAGCCCTAAACATGTATTTGGCACCTCTGAATTTCAGATGATTTGTTAGTTGCTAGGGACACATGTATGAGAAAGATGGCTGTAAGAACCCACATCCACACTCACTGCTGTTCAGTACAATAAACACTTATCATGCACATACCTCGGCACTGCTTCCCAGGGAAAACTCTGCAGAGAGCCAGCTGTATTTGTGTGGTTTTGATACCATGAGCAACCTACTTTCATTTTCCCCTGGGAGTAAGGCTGTAACTCTTTGCTTAAAAAAAAAAAAAAAAAAACTGTTTTTAAAAATAACTAAACTGTCCCCCAATGTTCCCAGTGCAGCCCAGATTTTATTTTTCCAGGGCACGAAGAGTGAGCAGCCAAGTTCAGGCTCCCCTTCTCTGCTTACACTCATTCTCTTACCAATCTCAGCCAGGCTTATGGCCTGAAACGCCACCTAAATGCCAGCAACTCCCAAACTCTATCTCCCAGCCCAAGTTTGCTCTAGAACCCCAGGCTTGTAGCCATCCATCTGCCGGCCCAGTGTCTTCACGCAGCTATCTGCCTGAGAAGCATTGCTAATTCCATAAGACTAAAACCAGACTACTAATATCCTCTTCCAAATTGGTTATTCCTGTGATCTTCCCCATTACAGAAAATGGAAGTCTCCCTCATTCCTTCTGTTAATTGCTGCTCAATGAGAAACTAGATTCACCACTGACTCCTTGCTTTCTGTTAGTTGGCACAGCCAAAGTACTGAACCAGCCTTGAAAGCACATCCAGATTCTGATTACTTCTCACCACTATTGCTACTGCAATTCTGGTCCAAGCCAGCAGCATCTCTTGCCTGAATTACTGTCCTTGTTTCCTAACTATATCCCTTCCTTGATCCTTGGAACCAGAGGAGTTCTTTTGAAAAGCAAGCAGGTCATCTCTACCCTGCTGGGAGCCCTCCAGTGGTTTTTATACTCCATTTCACTTGGAGTAAACACCCTACACGTGACTTTCTCCGTCTGACCTCAGCTCTTAGCAGGGCCACCATGTGACATAAGCACAGTGTGCCCTGAACAAGGGGAGTGGACAGAGCAGGTGGAAATCCCACCCACCCCTCTCATGAGCCCTGCCCTCAGGCTGCACCTCCAAGGAGTTGTCTTTCTAATTTGTACAAAGGCACTTGGGGCACAGAGGAAGTGCTGTCTCACCCTCCTCCTCACTCAGCCTGTTTCTAGACTACAATGGCTATAATAGGGAAGAACAAATATGACTCCATACTGGAGCTGTTTCTTTAACTTTGGTATACTACTGCATTTGCTATAAATTAAGAATGCTGTCTATACCCCAAAATATACAAGACAGCCTATTCTCTCGGCTCTGACCTTTAGAGGTATTAACACTTTTCCATTCATATAGAGACAAACACTTGCAGAACAGAGAATAACATTTGTCTTGCTGGAGGTTTATAGGAACACCGTGACCAGACCTAGGTGGACAGCTTCAAGAACAAAGAATTCTGGCACCCCTTCCCCTTTTCGTACAAAAGAAGCCTGAATTCTAGCTCAGATGACAGTTCTTTGGGACACTAGTCCACCACCTTCTTGACCAACAGACTTTCTGAATCAAGTTGCTATTTCTTGTCCAGAACTTCATCTGTTGATTCTCTGGTGTATTGTACAGCAAGCAGTACGAGTCTGGACTCCGTAACACGGCCACGCTCTCTTTAGCCCTTTGCCTTGCTGTGCCCTCTGCCTGGGATGTTCTTTCCCCCACCTCCATCAGGATCCCTCAACTGTCCCCTAATACATCTCTGTGTAAAATGACAGCCCATCACCCCCCACCGCATGATGTCCTATTTCCCTTCTCTTTTCTTTCTTCTATTCTGAAACATTCACTATCACTGTGAGCATTGTTTAATGTCCATCTTTCCTCCCTAGAATTTTTTTCACCATGTAAATAAGTTTATCAAAGTGAAATGCAACATACCACAAAACTATTTTAACGTGGATTCATGTCAGTGTATGGCAAAACCAATACAGTAATGTAAAGTAAAATAAAGAAAAAAATAAAATTAAAAAAATAAATAAATAAAGTGAGCCATCCATGCACCACCATTTAGTGTATCCACGGTGCTGTGCACCCAACATCTCTACGTCCAAAGCAGTTCCATCACTCCAAATAAACCCCTATACACTAGGCAGTTTCCCCCCATCTCCTCTCTGCCCCCTTCCCCAACAAACCTTGATCATGATCAACTTGGATTTTTGTCTCTAGAGATTAACTATTCTGGAGGGTTCACATAAATGGAATCATATAAGATGGGACCTTTCTAGTGTCTGACTCCTTCACTGTATTTCCTGTGCTGAGAAGTTGCACCTGGTCAAAAAAACCACAAAAATACAAAAACAAAACAAAACCAGTAGGTAAATTTTAAGTGTCTGGTAAGTGAATGAATGGATGGGCAAGTAGAATGAATGAATGAATGAATAAAGGGTCACATCATCCAGAAGAAGAAGAAATAAGCAAAAGCAGATTAAAGCAAGGTTGCCGGAAGGAGTTGAGAGGATCAGACGTAACTGTGAAACCAAATCCAGAGACGGCGGCAGCAAACCTGGCTATAAACACACGTTCAAATGGCCCAGAGTCTGAGTCTAGCCTTCAGGACAGTCTGGGGCTGTACAAATGAGCCTGGTGTTTTCTAGAGGCAGTGCTTACTGGACCTTCAGAAAAAACACCTCTTTACAAAATCACATATTGGACAAAAACAAAAAGCTTCTTGACCACTTTCCAAGAACGTGGCTATGTCATTACATTGAAATTATCTGTAATATGACATCTCCCAACTATAAACTCCTTGAATATGGGAAGTGAGCTTATTTATTTTTACATTCTGGCCCTCAGAGCAGTACTCAGGCCCCTGAAACTTCTCAGGGATGTCAGCTGCCCTGCTCAAAGAGAGTCAATGAGACTCAGAGCTGACCTCAAATCTTCTCCTTTGCACTTTCAAACTCTGCAACTCCCCAAAACCCAGTGTGATCAATAGTTTGGCACAGCAGGTGAGACCACAGAGAGTTATAAAGAGCAAAACCTTGGAGACAGCTTGCCTGGATAAAAACCCCAGCTCTGCCACTTCCAAGCTGTGTGACCTTGGCTAACCTTCTCAACTTTTCTCCGCTCATTTCATCGTCTGCAAAACCAGGATGATAGCCATCTGCTTCACAGAGCTGTTGGGAAGTGAGTAAGTTAATCCATAAGAAGTGCTTACAATAGGGACCAGTGCATAGTAAGTGCTTACTTATAAGCTTTTGTGTTTACAACCACATATTAAAATTTTAAGTTCTTGCATCTTTAAGTTTCTCCATCTCTTTTCTGGAATAAGGGTGAAGACTTGCCAGAGAGCTGGGAGAAGTCAACAAGAGAACACATGCAACCCCTCCCCACCTGTCACAAAGGTGCGTGACACAAATAAGTTGTGTGAGAGGGGAGTGGAAATCCAGATGACAAGCCTTCTTCAGTCACATATAAATTTAATCAACTATTATTTGCTGAGTGTTTACAAACCTTGAAGGAGGTACTTTGTACAACTCTGGGATAAAATGTAAATAAGACCCAGAAATCTCCCCATCCCAAGGATGCTTAAGATCTGACAGTAGAGACAGATGCAGTCGAAATGGTGATGTGTGCACGGGGATTGTATCTCTCTGGGGATGTGACAACAGGAGTTTCACACACCACTATACTGCGCTACAGATCCCCTCAGGCTATTCACAATACCATCGTCAGGCTCTGAGTACATCAGGACAGAACTGCTCTGCCCAGGCATGGCTACATGACTTACTCTGGCCAATGAAATAGTAACACAAATGATGAAGAGGAAGCTTTAAGAACCAGTTGTGTGCCTTCCTCTCTCTGCTAGGATGACCAGCAATAGTCTTGATGGGGTGGCCTCACCATCCTGGATCCCGTGGTGAAAACAGCATGGAATGGAGCCCCAGGGGACTGATCTTGGATGGACACACAGTATGGGGAAAACTCTGATTATCATCTCCCTCTGAGATGTGCTACCCAGCATCATGAACCCTCCTGATATGTGCGTGGTTAACTTTTGAGTGGAAGTTGGGTAACTTGGGCATTCAAATAAGTGGGGAACTTGGAGCTCTTCCTTATTCTAACTGCCAGAATCCTACGAGCTGTTCCTCCCTGAAGTCAGCCAAAGGGCTGTTCCACCACCAGCTGTGGTGGGAATGCTTTCATTCCTCCTGGTATTACTGTATTTCTCACAAATATCTCATTAAGGCAATTATCAGCCATTAGCACAGTAGCCCGAGCATCAGTACAATCACACACATTAATAAAACAGAATTTAGCAGAGCGAGTAAAGGCATGAACAACCAGGCTCCCTTGTGCAGCACTGCTGGCTTGAGCTGGAGAGAATTTCCACGAAAAGAAAGCCATGCATTTCACAGAAGCCTGCCGGTCTCAGCACCTTCTGAGTCATCATTTGCCTGCAATTCAGTTCTACCAACAAAACCTGAAGTCTTGAAGAATAAGGAGGTGTCTGACAGGCAGAAAAAGTTAATATGCTTTCCAAGAAGGAAAAAGAATCTCCAAATCTTGGAAACATGGGTGAATATGTCAGATCTAGAGAGCGGGGAAGTTGAGATCTGATGTATAGAGGTAGGGCCCAAGGCCAGGAAGGACCCTGCCTGGGAACAGATTTATACATCCTATTAAGCTGTTTGGACTTTTTCTAGAGGCAATGAGGAGTGACCAAGGAGGCTTAAGCAGGGGCTGCATGTGCTGCTCTGAGCTTTAGAAAAACCACTGTGGCCGCAGGAGAATGATGGATTAGCAAACAAAGGGAGGAGGAGACCAGGCTAGCACAACACTTCAGGCCAGAGAGGATGGGAACCATGCCCAAGGCTGTGACAGATGGAGGTGAAAAAACTTGCCGGCAACACCAGGAGGGAATGGACGACCTGGCCTAAAGCTCAACCTGATGACCTAAGCAAGACAGGGGCAAGGAGAGGGAAAACTGACAAGAGAACACGTTTCTAAGGATGACTCTGAGATGTCAACCTTGGGGACATAATGATGCCACTAAAAGAGATTTGAAAAAATTGTTTTGATAGGTTTAATCTAGTGGACCAGTGCAGAAGACAATTAACACATGTAAATATAGACCTTAAAAACTCATTTCTTTTCTTCCTCAAGAGGACTTAATATCCGATGCTCTAGGAACAGAGGCCCCAGAGAACCTGTTCATGAGATCACGGCCATGCTAATAAGCTCCAGCAAGCTCTGAAGGTACTGGGAATCATGCTTGCCCTACTCTGCCTTCCTAGGATTCTAAAAGAGTAACTCAACTTCCCATAGCTTGTGACAGACAGTTTCATTTTGGACAAGGCTCTTTGGGCATGTATTGTCTTTCCCTTGTCATTACATCCCCCAGATGTTTCCCCAAGTGATGGCTCTCTGTAACGCAATGCCATTTCCATCTACTCAAGTCCCCAAGGGAAACCAGGACTCAAACCAGAGCCTTTCATTGCACACATTCCAGCCAGGGTTGGTTGTCATTGCTAAGACCTCACTCAATCACATGTTCATCTTTGATCCACATGGCCAGGGCACAGATGGTCCATCCATCTAACAGATCCTCTGAGATATCCCCTTAGGATGCTAGTCCATTTCTGAGTTTCCCTTTGTGTAGAGTAATTCATTCCATAAACACAGTCAGACCTCAACAGCTGTTCAGGCCAAGAACACAGCACTGATCAGGATGTTCCTTCACAGTTTGTTCACTCATCCAACAAACACGAACTAGGCCCTGACAGCACACCAGACCCTAGACAATGAAGCACAGAGATGAACAGAAAACCAACTGTCCTTCAAGGAGTTCACAGCTTCCTCAAGGAGACAAGAAAGAAGAAGACAAAATACAGGTATATTTATTGTGATTGGTTCTGGTGGCTTTCTGGTTTTTCCTCCCATTAGGTGGTACCAAGTTAGCATATAAATTCAGGCTATTCGTTTAGATTTGGTTTCAGTGGTTGTCCTAAGTCACTTCAGGCAGCTATGACAAAGTACCATACACTGACTGGCTAATAAAAAAAGAAGGTATTTCTCATAATTCTGGAGGTTGGGGAGTCTGAAATCCGGGTGTGATACGATACAGATAACATCCTTATCTGAGATAGCTTGTTGCTTCTTAGAGTGGCATTTCTGAATGCAGGAGACGTTTGTGACAGCACCACTGAATGTCTGTGTCACCCCCTCGACGTGTGTATGTGCTAAGTAGACTGCTTCACTCATGGCCGACTCTTTGGAGTCAGTAGTGGTGGAGCAGGTGGTGGAGACTCTTATAAGCACACAAATTCCATTCATGGGGGTTCCATCCTAATGTTCTCATTTAATCATAACTAACTCCAAAGGTCCAGCTCCTAATACCACCACTTTAGGGACTAGATTTCAACATATGAATGACTGGGGATGGGAGATGACACAGACATCCAGTCTATTGCAGGGGTGCTATCAGAAACATCTAGTGCATGAAGAAGTGCCATTCTAAGAAGCTGTCCCAGATAAGGATGTCAAGCTTGTAGAAATATAACCAGTATCACATAGATTGCTTTGTTCAGCCCCTGACAGTCAAGTATCCCAGGACCAGAAACAGAACAGGGTGCCCATGCTGCCCTCCCCCCGCAACATCTTGGTAGAAAAGGTGCATCTTGCACATAGGACTCCTTTTGCCTAACAGACCAGGGGACACATGAAAAAGGATGGAGAAGAGTGAGCACTCATCTTCAGAGGCAGTGACGTGCTGCTGGTCCCATGTAAACACAATCATCAGGAAACAGTCCTCCACCTCTACCTATCTCAGCTCTCCACTCAGATGACAAAACACTGCTCAGGATACTCTATATCTTCTGCTCAAAGATGTTGTGTGTGTGTGTATGGGGGGAAGGGGGCTTCCCTGGTGGTCTAGTGGTTAATAATTCACCTGCCAATGAAGGGGACACTGGTTCAATCCCCAGTCCAGGCAGATCCCACATGCTGCAGAGCAACTAAGGCCATGCACCATAACTCCTGAGCCAGAGTTCCAGAGCCCACGAGCCTCAACTGCTGGGCCCACGTGCCACAACTACTGAAGCCTGCCTGCTCTAGAGCCTGTGCTCTACCACAAGTGAAGCTACGGCCGTAGGAAGCCCATGCACCACAACAAAAAGTAGCCCCCGCTCATCGCTCATATGCTTGTTGCACAGAGAATGCCTGTGCAGCAACGAAGACCCAGCCCAGCCCATCCAACAAACAAACAGAAAAAAGCTCCTGGGGAAATGCATTTTCACTAAGAACACAGTAAGCCCAGGCACTGCTGAGCAACATACTCTTCCCCATTCTGATGGGTATTTCCAGTTTAACTCCCCTGCATTCTGTAATGCTCCCAACTTAAAAGCCTTACAGGAAAATCTTAAGATTGAAACAAATATCACATGAACACTGAACAGATACAGAGAGGGAAACAAAAACTTACTGAATGTTCAAATCACACCAGATATACTCTACACTCTTGCAATGAGCTTAAAAGATAACGGTTTTTCCCATTTTACAGAATAAATTAAAAATATATATATCATTAGGATTAAGTTACTGATCACAGTGCGGGGTGGGAAAGAAGATGTCTTGAGGCCAAGGTTCCACGTCAGCTCTGTCTGACCTCCAAAATTAATATCCTCTCAATAACATACGTTTAACTCTCATTCAATCATCTCCAATTCCCGGATCTCTCCTCAAAAGGCTAGTATGATGGACTGTCACCTCCTCTAAGCGCCTCAATCACTCAAGTCATCCTCCTCAACCCAACCTCATCCACCACAATCTGTCCCTGGAGCTAAGATACCAGGTTTGGACAGTGGCTTTGACAACCACCAAACAGAACTCTTTGCATCCGAGGTACAATCTTGGAAACAGAGCAGAGTGCAAAGTGCAGGCACCTGTCCATCAACCCAGCCCAGGGGCCCACAGGTGTGTGTAGGCCAGCAAGTGACAGTTTACCAATAACCTCCAGTGGGGCCAAACATAGCAGCTGGTTTCTGGCACACCCATGACAATGACAGTGACTGTGATGGCTCGTTTTATATGTCAACTTGGCCTAGAGTCCCCAGTTATTCACCAAACACTAGTCTCAGTGTTCCTGTGAAGGTATTTTGTAGATAGATACGGGCAACATCTACAGTCAAATAACTTTAAGTAAAAGAGAGGACCCTCAATAATGGGAGTGGGCCTCATTCACTCAGTCAGAGGCTTCTGGGGCAAAACTTGAGGTGGAGGTTTCCCAGAGAAGAAGTTCTGCCTTCAGACTGCAGCATTCTCTCCTGCTTGCGGTCCCAGCCTGCTGGCTGCCCCATAAACTTCAGACTTGCCAGGCTCAACAGTCATGTGAGTCCATGCCTTACACCAAAGCCTCTGGGAATATGTATACTGTATCTGCTTATATCTACAGCTCCCATTGGTTCTATTGCTCTGGAGAACACTGAATGAAGCAGCAACCACCATATGCATAACGTCATGTTATGTAAACCATTCACTTCCATTAGATTAACTTTCCTATGGATGAGGAAACCGCAGCTCCCTGCAGCCAAATTACATATCCGAGGAATACACAGATGTTACTGAGCCTTGATTTAGGCTCAGACCTTCACACTCAATATGGTAATGCTGCTTTCCCTGACACGTGGTCCCCCAAAGTTACCGCAGGTCCTAATACGAAGGAAAGGAGATTTAATAGTTTGCCACTGGCTACACTTTGAGCACAGACTGAGGGGGCCCACAACCTAGCCAAACTTGCTCCTCTCTCTCTGGGCTGGGGCGATGCAGTCTGGAGGTGGGCGTTTAACAGGCTCAGTTTCTCCCAGGACAGTAAGGAGACTAGGGCAGCACTGAGCAAGGGGAGAGTCAAGGCGAGGGTTTCCCTTGGTCCTGCTCCCCTTGGCTAAACCCAGGCCCCCCTCATCTGCTCCCTTATCAGGCTGTCCAGCTGCTCAACATGAATGCCAAACTCGCTGTTCTTCATCCATTCACTGGAAGCCTTCATGTAAACCTCATTAACAGGCACAGTAATTGCTATGTGAATATTGCCCATTTTCCAATTATGTTCTTTCTTCATGCCGGGCAAATCTGCCATCGGAGAAAAAGCACTGTGTGGCCATCACTTGTTCTAAGACATGTGAGTGAGTGATCAGCTTTGGACAGTGGCTTTGACAACCACCAAACAGAACTCTTTGCATCCGAGGTACAATCTTGGAAACAGAGCAGAGTGCAAAGTGCAGGCACCTGTCCATCAACCCAGCCCAGGGGCCCACACACTTGGGGCTGTGACTTTGGGCTGTGACTTTCATGACCAGCCAGCCGTGAAAAATGAAGCCTCGACAGAGAAGTACAGCAAAGATTTGAGCTCCTTCTCTACTTTTGCCACAGGGGATGGTGCTGGAAGATGTGTGTGTTCCATCCATACCGTCGCCCTGCAAGGTCAGCATCTGCAGAGAATGGGGAGGGTTCATCATGAAGGGAAAACCACCTGGAGGTGCTTCAAAAGGAAGGCATGCAGCTGCTGAACCATGTACAGATCATCATAAGCACTTCTTATGAGACCATCAACTGCTCATCACCTCCCAAAAAACAGGCAACCCTCCTGAGTCCAATTATCTCCAAACTTTTCCTCTTTTGCATTCAATTTGCTCATTAAATGAGCACACAAAGGCATGGCCTGGCTTTTGGACGCTTGCACAGTTTTCACAAATAGAAAGTGTCTAAGAGATAGAAACTCAAGGCTTGACTCAGACAACGCCCCACTGTGGTCTGTGTGGGAAAGAAATGAGGAGTGAAAAACTATCTCGGAGCAGAGCAGGGCAGCATCTGGGTTCTCCTGCCTGACTTAATCCTCAAGAGGTAGTCCGGTTTTGAGAGAGAAAGAGAGAGAAAAAGAGAGAGAGAGAACATATATAAATATAAATAGAGAGATGGATGACTAATTGATAGGTAGGGAGATACATGATATATGGATAGATAAACCATACATAATATAGATGGATGACTGATAGCTAGATGGGTGGATGGATAGCCAGATAAGACATGCTGTGCTGGCTTAGTTGCTCAGTCATATTCAACTCTTTACGATCCCATGGACTGTAGCCCACCAGGCTCCTCTGTCCTTGGGGGTTCTCTAGGCAAGAATACTGGAGTGAGTTGCCATGCCCTCCTTGAGGGGATCGTCCCAAAGCAGGAGTTGAACCCAGGTCTCCTGTATTGCAGGTGGATTCTTTACCATCTGAGCTACCAGGGAAGCCCAAGAATACTGGAGTGGGTAGCCTATCCCTTCCCCAGGGATTCCTGACCCAGGGATTGAACTGGGGTCTCCTGCATTGCAGGCGGATTCTTTACCAGCTGAAGATTTGAGCTTATCTAGGGAGCTTTCTTATCTAGGAAGCTCCCTAGATAAGATATAGATATAAATAGAGAGATGGATATTGACAAGTAGATAGATAGACAGCTATAAAACACAGAGTGATATAAGTAAACAGAGAGATAGATCACTGGTAGATAGCTAGATAGATGGATAGAGGGGAGAGAGACAGATAAAACATGCATAGATATAAGTACATGGAGTGATGGACAATTAAGTGATTGAGTGGTAGCTAGATAGATAGATAGGTTGGGGACCAAGATTCTAGGTCAGGTCTCTCTAGCCCCTCAAATTAATATCCCCTCCATGACTCTCACTCAGTCATCTCCAATTCCAGAATGCTCTCCTGGAAAGGCGAGTGTGATGGATTGTCACCCTTTTCTCAGGTCATCCTCCTCCACCCAACCTCACTTGCCACAACCTGTCCCTGGAGTTAAGACACTATGTGAGTGTTACAGGTGTGTATGTGCGCACACACACACACACACACACACAATGTCAAATATATACACCTGAGTCTCAGTAGGTCTCCCTCTGCCTGTCGCACAGGAGTCCTGACACCGGCCTCCAGCCCCAACTCCCAGCCAACCCTGTGTAAACACATTCTCACCACCAGCCCGTGTAGGTGCTGATGCCTCTGCTGGGAATACACAGGTCCATGCACACTCGTGCTTAAACTACTCAGGTATCACCTACTGTTGTAAGCCTTCTGCATGTAAAAATTCATTTAGTGCTCAAGACAGCCCTACTGTCATTCTATGATGACAGTCTTGCCACCTCCATATCACAGCCATAGAGAGAAAGTCAATTCCCTGGTGGCTCAGACAGTAAAGAATCGGCCTGCAATGCAAAAGACCCGGGTTTGATCCCTGGGTTGGGAAGATCCCCTGGAGAAGGAAATGGCTACACTCTCCAGTATTCTTGCTTCCAGAATTCCATGGACAGAGGAGCCTGGCAGGCTGCAGTCCATGGGGTTGCAAAGAGTTGAATATGACTGAGCAACTAAGCCAGCACAGCATGTCTTATCTAGCTATCTATCCATCCATCTAGCTGTCTATGGGTCGGACACAACTGAGCAACTAACATTTCACAACACTTTCAAGGTCTCCCAGCCAGAAAGGGGCCAGTGGGCTCCAGAGTTTAAGCTCCTGACCCCTGCAAGGGCCCATGGCTCAGACTCTGCCAGCGTCACTCCTTGTGGAAGGCCCCCCTGCCTGCCTCTTCTCTCTCCTTCACTCAGAGGTAAGGCATTCCTTAGTGCTGTGTTCAGGGCCTTTCTCCAGCTTCACCACCCCTCGCTGCTCCTGGTCACTTACTCATCTGTGCCCTCCCTCTAGACTGGGAGACTCCTGGGGCAGACCCCATGGCTTTCATGGCTGGCACCCAACACAGCATCCCCAAACCCAACTCCCAAAGCAACAGTGCTGTGAGTGGTCGCGAGGTCCCCAGATCCACATATGGAGAGATCATGGAAGGTGCTATGCTATGCTATGCTAAGTCACTTCAGTCGTGTCCGACTCTGTGTGACCCCATAGACGGCAGCCTATCAGGCTCCTCCGACCCTGGGATTCTCCAGGCAAGAACACTGGAGTGGGTTGCCATTTCCTTCTCCAATGCATGAGAGTGAAAAGTGAAAGTGAAAGTCGCTCAGTCGTGCCCGACCCTTAGCGACCCCATGGACTGCAGCCCAGCAGGCTCCTCCGTCCATGGGAGTTTCCAGGCAAGAGTACTGGAGTGGGGTGCCATTGCCTTCTCCCTCATGGAAGGTAACAGAGCAAAAATACAGAGGACAGAGCTGCTGGAGCCAGACGCACCCTCCTAATTGGACTGAGGGCAGGAAAAATCCACTAGATAAATAGCTGCCTAATAAATCTGCCCTCCCATCACTGCCGGGCTCCTCTGTGAATTAGCAAGCAGCAGCATACCTTCTATTGGCAGAAGGCTTCCCTGTCATTTTTATTAGTTATGCCTTACAACTTCCTGCTAGGTCAATATTATTGAGGGGGTCAGCAGTAAGACAGGACAAAATCATTATCCACAGCTGACAGACTGGGAAGCTGAAGGATGGAGGGAGGAAGCGAGAACAGGGTGGGTGGTCAAAGGGCCTTGCAGGTATAGACCCCAGCTCCCTAACTAACTTGACCTTGGACAGTTTACAAGTATAAAAATGGGGATATTACTATACCTACTCAAATGGCACAAATATTCAGATCTCCCTATGACACAAGGGCCAGTTCATAATTGTTGAATACGTGGCATTTCCCCTCCTATTCAAGGTGGGGCACAAGGGAATGGGGGGCTGAAGATTCCAATGTGGGGCTCCTGGGCGCAGTCAATGAACAGTGCAGGGTCAGAGTACAGTTTATAAAATTTGTTCATGTGTAAGTTTAACAGCCCTTCAACAGTCAGGGCATTTTTAATGCAAAAAGTAGGAGAAAATCTTTCATTAAAAAAAAATACAGGTGGTATATTTGAGTGCACACACTCATTCACAATATTTGCTATTGTTGTTGTTTAGTTGGTAAGTTGTGTCTGACTCTTTTGTGACCCTATGAACTGTAGCTACCAGGTTCCTCTGTCTATGGAATTCTGGAGGCAAAAATACTGGAGGGGGTAGCTATTCCCTTCTTCAGGGGATCTTCCTTACCCAGGGACTGAACCTGGACCTTCCACATTGCAGGCAGATTCTTTACCATCTGAGCCCCAGGGAAGTCCACTGTTAAATGCATGAGACACCCAAAGACCAGCCAACCCAGTAACTTGTCAAAGGCTCACAGAACTCAGTGGATGAGAATTCAGGTCATCCCAACATCTAGGGCTTTGTTTTCTGTGATCCCTCAACCACTCCCCAGGAGGGCATCCTCTCTACAACTGGATTCTGGCCAAGGCTGCAGACTATTCCTCATTCCTGTTCCCTATTGTCATCCTAAGAACTGGTGCTGAAAATATTTGGGCACGTGGTACGTGCTCAATAAATACGTGTTGATGCACTGATTTATCCCCACGTTCAAAAGCAACTTCAAAAACCACCAGTTTGAAGAGAACTGGACTCATCGATTTCACCAGCAGCCTGATCCCAGATGGCAAGCAACTTGAAAGTTCACACAGGCCCCTGTGGTCTCTGTAATCAAAGATATTGATCACAACAGCCAATTTCTGTCAGGCCCATCATCACATCACATTTTATCTCATCCCTGTGGCACATGAGCTCAAAGCTCACCATTGGTTTAATATTCTATAATATTCATGGCCGAGCTAAGAAACAGTGCACATATACAAATGCTCAAGATGACTTTTTTTTTTTTTTAAGTTTAGGCTTTCTGGCCACAAGCTCTGTATCCCATTGCTGTCCTTTAGGAAATCTCAGCTCCTCCATTTTCAAAGTATACTGCCATCCAGGGCAACTCCAGCAGGACCGTGGACTACTCACCCACAATACTGGTTTACCAAGTCATTCATTTCCTTGATGCCAACAACCTGCACCACCACACCTCCTTGGTACCAGCTCCCAGCCCTCCACATCCTCTAGGAGCTGACTCAACAACCTTGCCTTCCAATATCCTTCCTTTATTACTTACTTACAAACATATAAGTACTTAATCCACCCAAATCCACTTCATTTAACTCACACAGCCTCCCTAACCATCCTCTACATGTCCCGTGGGGGGTTGATGGGGGGAGACAAACTTGAACATGAATCTTACCATCCCTGTAAATAATCAATGTGCCCTTAAAGAAGACTGTTAGTCTTTCAAAAATTCAGTTTCTTCATCTATAAATTGGGCCTCTCCTGGAGAAGGGCAACTGTCCAGCAAACCCTGGTCAGGGTGAGACAATTCCCCAGCCTCCATGCCACGAGAGGTGCTGTTGTTCAGTCACCAAGTCGTGTCTGACTCTCTGCGACCCCATGGACTGTGGCACACCCAGCTCCTCTGTCCTCCACTCTCTCCCGGAGTTCACCCATCTGACAAAATTCTAACCAGTGGGAAGCGAGCAGCAAAGATGTGGTCCCATACTCATTGCTCACGATCTTGCTCTCTGCTGTCCAGAGCTTAGAAATGACTTGTGGACTATAGCTTTCCTGTGGCCTGAGTCACTGTGTGGAGCAGAGACATCCCCACCTTTATTCTCCCAACATACTCATTCTGAGATGAGAAATAAACATCTTGAGTCATTAGACATTCTTGAGTCTACTCGGCTGGCTTCTACCTAAGGCACCACTTTCCTAGCTTGACAGATGGTTATGATAATTAAACAATGAAAATTTGCAAAACACAGTGTATAGGATCAGACACAGACCCTGGCAGTATAACAGATACTTGATGAATAATTTTCCTCCTCTCTTTATTTTTTCCTTAGCTTTTTGCGACAACTCGTTAAAACAAGAATACAGGTTACCAGATATTAACTTCTCCACTACAGTAAGTTTATCCATATTTATCATTAGTTATTAATTATTAATTATTAATTACCAACAGCCAGCATTTACATGTCAAAGTTTAAGTGCTTTATGTGTATGATTTCATACCATCCTTACAATAACCTTACGAGGTAGGTGTAATTAGTATTTCCACAGTAGAAGAATCTAAGGCTCAGGGGTTAAGAATTCTGCCTAAGGTCAAAAAGCTAATATAGAACCAGGTGTGTGCATGCTGTGTGCGTGCTCAGTCATATCCAACTCTTTGTGATCCCATGGACTGTAGCCCGCCAGGTTCCTCGTCCACAGGATTCTCTGGGCAAGAATACTGGAGCAGATTGCCATTTCCTCCTCTAGGGGATCTCCTCCACCCAGGGAATCAACCCCACGTTTCCTGCATCTCCTACACTGGCAGGGGGATTCTGAACCACCAGACAAGCCCTTAATACAGAACCTAGGCTTTTGAGGTTCTCATCCCATAGGAGGATCTTTCTGGTCAAACCTGGTCTTCCTCCTTGTCCACTATCGTCCACCTAGTTGCACAAGCGAGGAATGTGCAGGTCTTCCCAGATTTCTTCTCGCTCCTTTATTGCCGATGCTTAACATCTCCAGTGCCACCCCTTGTAACATCATCCCACTGCCACTGTCTGGATCCAGTCCCTTCTCATTTATACTCATTCAAGGTTTTGACTGGCCTTATTACCTCCATATTCGCCCCATCCAGTCCTTCTCCAGGCTGCTGCTCAAGATGCACACGTCTAAAACCCATACCTTCACGGGATGCACACTCCTCTGCACTGAGGTCCACAATACCCCACACTGACATGATAAATGCACCTGTCAGTTTTACTGCTCTGGACTATACACTCCTTGAAGGCGGGAGACCTTGATCATCACTGCATCTGTGTCAGGCTCTTACTTAGCCCCTAGAAACATAATGGTGAAGAGATCAAACAAAAATCTCTGCTATCCTGAGAGCCTACTCTGCTTTAGGTTTCTCTAACTGCTTTGTGTTGGCTGGCAGGCATTGCGGTAAGAGCACAGACTGGATTTAAAAGAGAATTCTAGCTTTGTTTATAAATGCTGTCACTTACTACATAGGCATGACAATGTCAGTGGTCTTCTCTGAGTTTCAATCTCATCACAAAGTAGAAAAAACAGAAGCTATTGGGGACTGTTAGAGATTTACATGAGATGATGTATCCAGAATAGCTTGGAACAGTGCCTGGCACACAGCAGGTGCCTACTAGTTTATGTCCCCATCCCTAAATTGTAAACTACCAGAGAGTGGGGGTGGGTCATACCTGACACTTCTCTTTTTTTCCTCACACCATGCCTTGGGCATAAAGACCACATCTGATAAATGTCTCTTTTGACTGATTGGTTAGTAAAGATCTCCAGGAAAGTGAGCCAAAGGTATTTAAGAAGCTTTTTTTCCAACCACTTGCGCAAAGGAAGACTAAGAGCATGTGAGGAAAACAGAGTAGAGATTAACAGGCAAGATTACTCCAAAATGATGCCATGTGCCTTCTCTGACCCCAACCAATGAGCTTCTGTTTGGTAAAGCCCACATATCTCCTAGCAGGCAGGTGTGTGTGTGTGTGTGTGTGTGTATACATGTGTATACATGTGTATGTACACATATATGCTCATATCGAAGTGGCTGAATTTCAATACGTTACTAGAAATGCTCAACAGTCATAAGCATGATGAACAAGAAAGAAAATAAGAAAAAGGGAGTGAAACAGAAGACTGCCCACATGATTCAGCACTTACAACTGTACAAGAAGGAAATGCAAAACTATAAACAATGATGCCCCAATTCCCCAGGTACCATTTGAGAGAAATTTTTTAGGTAACAAAAGTCTTACTGTTTATATTGCTAAAACATTTAGTTTTAACTATGCAAAAAGACGCTTCCCTGATCTTATAATCAATATAATAAATGTATTCTAATTTTTTCTTAATGATCCCAGTTAATCATGTATCCCCTACCTTGGCATGGTGCCTGGCAAAGGAACTGTGTAGCACTAAATTTTACTTAAGCTTCAGTGGTATTAGGTGTGCCCTTGGGAGTTACAAAGAGTCCCACACGGTAGATCTACATGACCTTATAGCTTGTGGACACAGCTTTCCTGGTACTTTTCTGAGAGGTCAGACCCACTCGTCTCTCATGTTTCTGACCAGCTTCTCGAGCTCCTCTTTCAAAGACACCATTATGTTATATTCTCTAGCTTAAGAATTCAAACCTGAAGCCAGTCGGTGAAGCGTAGGGGTCCTTCAGGCTGTCAGGAATCCACTGGTTTCTATTCTCCCCGTCACAGGTAGACTCGATCTTCCCCAACTCCTGGAAGTGAACAGTGCCTGGGTGACTAGCTCTGGGCAGCGATCTAGGAGCAGAAGTCTTCAACAGCCAGAACATGACGTCTCAGGTTCCAGCTTCCTCTGGTCACTGTGAGCTCTGACATTCCAGTGGTGGGACCCGCCTGGGTCCCAGAATGCAACACGGGGCAGGACCTCATCCTCCACATACACATACCCACCGCAGATGGAACTGTTAATATGAGTAAGAAATGCATCTCTGTTATTTAAACCACAGAGATTCGGGGGTTGTTAGTATAAATAGCATAACCTGATCCATCCTGATAAATATAAATGGTATATTAAAAAAAATAACAAGATCATGAGTCATCAGCCAAGAGGCCCTCCCATGAGAAAACTGCATAAGCTTATATTCAGACCATGACACACACCTTGGCTGCCCAAGGGGTGTTTGTGTGTGTGTGTGTGTGTGTGTGTAGTGTAAATACATTCATAGAACCAGAGGGCACCTGTCACTGCTGCTTCCCTGCAGTACAAGTCTACTAGGAGCTCTAAGCTGCCCAAAGACCCAAGGATAGAGACCATGTCTTTTCCTCCTGTCTTTGCAAAACCTACCTAAAACACTGCCTGGTACAGAGTAGAGGTCAATACATATTCATCTAGGTTAACCCTCTTGCTGGATGTCAGGAAGGAGAAAATCTTTATGACAACTTGCCCAAGTCTACATGAAGCTTGTCACTAGAGAAGGAATTAGACCCAGCCATCCTTCTACAAGGACAGAGCTCCACCCACCCCATTGGTGAGGTCCGATGACATGGCATGTCCCCTGTGCTTGCCCTCTGAGGACAGAGCCAATGACTCATGCCTAGAGACACCGTGACCATGGACAGATGCATCTGCCCAAAGCCAACAGCACCCTCTGTCCTCTTTGGCCTTCCCCTTAGACGGGGAGGAGTTGTCTGGCCAGGTCCATTGGTGGGCAGAGCTTTTTCTGCAGCCCTTTGGGTCAAGATATCCTTGTTCAAACTGAGTCATCAGTACTTCATGCTCCCTGTCCTGATTAAAGGGCAGATCTTGGTACAAGACTTTACAGTTACCCCAGGGCACCTCACGACCCATGACAATGCATTCTTTATCTGCATTAAGTACATTACCTAACAGTGAACAAAACCTGCAGCCAATTACTGAGTGTTTACTAATTTCAAAAATGCCATTATACTGTGTGCTGGGCTAGGTACTTCGCTTATACAATTACCCCATCTAATCCTTAGAACAGTCTTATAAGGTAGATATTATTACCCTCACTTCACAGACTAGAAAACAACAGAACCAAAAGCTCATGTCATTTGTCCCATGAGACATACAATCCCCTGAATCTTGCTAGCATTTTATTGACTGATGTTTCTTAGTTACAGCTATTTCTCTGAGTCCATGACTTAACTGTTCATCTCTATTCTTTCACCTATAAACATGAATTGAGAGCCTGAGGCATTCCTGTCCCATTTTTGTGCTTCCGGTGGTTGACCAGTAAACAGGTGACTTAATGACTCAGCATCCCAGGCAGCTCTGCAAGAGCACCTTGCAGAGAACGCTGGCCTTTGCTGCCCTAAAGGAAAAGTCTCATAAAGGAACATTCCAGAGGCCAGTTTGCTCATTTCAGAATTGGGATATTATCTGGTCTCCAGGCACTGGGTGGGGACAGAGACAGAGGAGAAAGCCCACCTGGTTCTTCCCACCACCGGTCAGTCCCAACTCCAAAAGAGACTGGATGCTGCTAAACTCCCCTGCTGCAATTAGTGAGAACAAAGGAGCAGGTGTGGGTGTGGGGGAGCATCATGATGTGGAAGAAGCAGCTGGGAACACGAGACAGGAACTGCCACTCTTGAGGGAGAGGACAGAGTAGGAGGGTTAGGAAATTATCAGAACAGAGCTGGGGAAGACCAGGGCTGGGGACACAAACCTCGCCTGTCCCACACCTTGATTCCAAGGACAGACAGACCTGCCATCCAGGACATCCTTTATTCACAGACATAGCCATTTCTCTCTCTCTCTCTCTCTCTCTCTTTTTTTTTTACAGCTTTTTAAAAATTTCTATTAAATCCTGGTTTAAAAAAAAAAAGTCCCGTTGGGCTTCCCTGGTGGCTCAGTGGGAAAGAATCCACCTGCCAATGCAGGAGACTTGGGTTCAGTCCCAAGGTCAGGAAGATTCCCTGGAGGAGGAAATGGTAGTTCACTCCAGTACCCTTGCCTGGGAAATCCCATGGACAGGGGAGCCTGGAGGGCCGTAGTCCAAAGGGTCGTAAAAGGGTCTGACATGAGTTAGTGATTAAACACTATAACAACAAAAGTCCCCTATCTGCTGTAATACAAACTTGGTGGCTTAAAAGAAGAGAAACTTACTCTCTCACAGCTTGAGAGGCCGGAAATCCAAACTTGAGGTGTCACAGGGCTGTGTTAGCTCCAAGGGAGAATCTGCTCCTCGCCTCTCCCAGCTCCTGCCAGCAGCCCGTGTCTTGGCGCCTCATGGCTCCAATCTCTCTGCCTCTGGTCACCTCGCCTTCTCTTTGGTGTGTGAGTATTTCCCTCTGCCTCCCTCTGATAAGGACATACGGGATTGTACTTAGGGTCCACTCCTCCCCCATCAGCCAGAATTATCTCCCATGGGCTTTTCCTTATTTTTCAAATAAGGTCCCATTTACAGGTTCCAGGGACTAGGACCTGATATATTTGGGGGACGTTTTTTCATCCTGCTACAATTCTCATCTTACCCAATCTTAAAGAAAATCATATAGGTAACCTTTCAAAACAAATGAGAAGAAGCATAAAGCTAAAATATCCAAGCTGAGAGTAGCCTTGGAAATCAGCAAACTACTGTTTCCTCCAACGAAAAAGAGGAAGCCGGTAGTGAAAGAGATTTGCTTTCACTTTCAGAAGATTCACCCTACTAGCACACAAGAGCTATTTCAATTCACAGCTTCTCCCAGGGCATTTAAGAGAGTTCCTTGAAAATAGTAATTTATCACCCTCTCTCCCTCCCCACCCAGAAAAACACACCGTGTATAAAATTTGGAACCCGTCTACTGTATAAAAAGAGCCAGATCTCTACAAAGAGATTGTTGTTGCTGTTTAGTCACTCAGTCGTGTCTGACTCTTTCTGCAACCCCAGGGACTGTAGCCTGCCAGGCTCCTCTGTCCCTGGGATTTCCCAGGCAAGAATCCTGGAGTAGGTTGCCATTTCCTTCTCCAGGGGATCTTCCTGACCCAAGGACTGAATCTGAGTCTCCTGCACTGGCAGGTGGGTTCTCTACCACTGCGCCGTCAGGGAAGCCCCTACAAAGGAATGCATGCATGCTTAAGTCGCTTCAGTTGTGTCCAACTCTGTGTGACCCTGTGGACCGCTCCTCTGTCCATGGAGTTCTCCAGGCAAGAACACTGGAGTGGGTTGTCATGCTCTTCTCCAGGGAATCTTCCTGACCCAGGGATGAAACCTCGCATCTCTTATGTCTCCTGCATTGGCGGGCAGGTTCTTTACCACTAGCGCCACTGGGATATCATTTACCAAAAAAAGCAATCTCTGAGTTAGCTCAGCAGATTGGAGATAAAAGTTCAAGGATCCTGGCCTGGGTTCATATCTGGACCATGTGAACTCAGACATGGCGGCCGATAAGGGGACCACAAGAGATGGTTGATGAGAAGAGGGCTGAGATGGGGGCTGCTCTTGGAGAAGGCAAGCTGGCATCGTGGTGCACTGCTGCCTGGAGCAGCAAGCATGGAGCCACGGCCACTGTGAAGGAAGCGGCATCCCCTTCCATGGCTCTCAGATGTCAGGGAGCATCAGCCACTTGGACAGCTGTGTTGAAACAGATTGCTGGGTCCCATCCCCAGAGTTTGCACTTCTGTAGATCTTGGGTGAGGCCCAGGAATCTGCATTTCTTTTTTTTTTCTTAGTTGAAGAATGTGGGAACTTAGTTCCCCAACCAAGGACTGAACCTGAGCAGTAGAAATACGGTGCCCTAACCATGGGACCACCACCAGGGGAGTTCCAAGAACATGCATTTCTAACAAGTCCCCAGGTGCTGGTGAAGCTGCTAGGGGCAGTGAGGGAGGAGAAAAGCAGAAAAGCAGGGTTCCTAAATGGAACCCAAGAGATGTATGTCAGAGATAGTCCTGGGGGAATCCCTAACATTCTGAGGGATGAGAAGACATAGGATGGCAGAAAGAGACAAAGGTGAGGCTCATTGATAGAGCAGAGGAGGGAAGATGAAGGACTCTGTAACTGACATGTTGAGTATAAAGCTACCAGTGGGACAGGTAGGAAAACACATCTGTACCCCAGGGAGGTGAGTTTATAGATGAGAAAAAGCCACAGAACCCAGGGACAGCCTGCCTTTGAAAGGCAGGAGGGGACTGGATAGGAGCTCTCAAGAGTAAGCTGGACCTCCAGCGATTCCTCTTCCAAAATTGCAAAGAGGTCTCTGCCGAAGGAGGTGTCAATGTGACGAGATCAGCAGGCAAGTTCAGGAAAGGTAAGGACGGCAGAGATGTCATTTAGATGTGACAACCAGGCGCCAATGGTACACAGAGCAGCGTGTGGGACTGAAGCCAGACGTTGGTGGCCGAGATGAGAAAGTCAATTCCTTCTCTGCAGGCTCTTCTTTGGTGATGAAGGTGGATGCAGAAGGAAGCAGGGTTGAGAGTCAGGGTTTTATATCTTTACAATGAGGAGCCATTCTCCACAGAGACAAAAGTCATCCAAAGAGAGATGGAAGAGGTAAGCAAGAAAAGTGATACGGATGGCCTGAGTGCCAGGAATCAGTGAAACAAGTGAATGGAAATTCTGGAGGTGCCAAAATGCCAGCACCCAGCATCCCAGGGGGTTCCCTAAAGGATTATATGTGCTTCTAAATCTCCAGTTGCTGAAGCAGTACTTGGTACCGATGACACCCTTAGTAAAGGATCACTGGATGAATGTAAGAATGCTAGAAAGAGAGAAAGCAAAGCGTTCTTTGATCACGTAATGGGTGTGTAATCCTCCCCACCCCATACTCAGCGCTAATGACACACCACACTCAGGGCCCGGTCCTTGCCCTCTCCCTGGAATGCTCTTCCCCGCTCACCTAGGTGACTTCATTCAGTGTTGCAATCACTTGTTATCTTCTCTGAGAGGCTGTTAAGAATCTCTTTTTCTAAAACAAATCCTAGCCATCACTCATGGGCTGATCACCATTTGACCCCTTGTACTGTAACCAGCTGTATCTTTTCTTCTGAGCCCCCTGTGCACTTGATCGACTCCACACTTGTTTCTTTGTTTACTAGAATATAAGATCCACTGGAGCAAGAGCTTGGCTTTGTTCATTCTTGTACCCTCAGTGCCTGATGTAGTTGCTGGCACATAGTAGGTGCTCAGTCAATATCTATTAAATGAATTGAATCCACTATCTTACCTCTCTGGAATTCTCTCAGCCTTGGTAGCCACTTTAAGGGCTCCTGGAGGAATGTACTTGAACAGTGGAAGTCAAGGGGAGTGCTGAGAAATAACTCCCCCTACCCCCGCATCTGGACTGCAATCAGACGAAAACTGATGACTACAGAAAAATCCAGCCACCATCTGGCTGTTCAAGGACCCCTCCCGGGTGCTGACAGCATTGTCATTCAAGATAATGAAGATGAAAACCAACAGTGATCCAGGGGAACAGGTTCCCAGGAGGCAGCTGGGCTGGACTTAACTCCTTCCGAGCTAGGAGTCACTGAGCTTCCAGGCATCCTGAGAAAAAACCATCCTTCCCTGAGAATGAAGGCAGGAGACAGGCAGGGTCACTACTTGGGAGATTACAGATGACCTGTCCCGGGAAACGATGAGATGGAGAAACTCTGAGCAAAAGTGCTTAGGCAAGATAATGGCCGTGGGCCGTGAGGAATGGCGCCACCTGACATGTAGCATACCATTTGCCCATCAGTCAACAGAGGCCTTCTGGCTGGGAGCCAATGGAGCCTTCAGCTCATTTATTAAAGCAGTGTGTACACTCCCAGTCCTTACTCCTGAGACCCACAGCCACTTTGTCTTCAACGGACCCTCCATCTTTGAAGTCCAGAAAGAGGTTGTCCAGCTTCATCAATTGCCATGGGCAAGTACCGAGCCCATTCAATGAGAACATAAAACTTCAGGGAGCTCCAGAGAGAAGAGGAAACCAACGCCATGCAGATGCCCAGGTAGGAGGAGCTGGCAGCTGCTGTCCTTCCCTCTTCCCAGCTCAGGGGTAAGGAACCATCAGGGACACATTTCCCATCCTCTATAAGAGGTAGGAACGTGCACACTATGCCAGGTGGCTCAGTTTTGAATTCTACCTCTACTGCTTATCAACTATGTGATCATGGACATCTCACTTAACACCTCTGTGCCTCCGTTTCCTCAAAAGTTACATGAGGATCCCAGCAAGTAATGGCCACTCAGCATTGTTACATGAATTACATGAGTATATCAAGAGGATCATGAAAGCATTCAAGAGGCTAGAGGTGATGAGATGATGATGATGGGATGATGAGAATGCTGGTGGTGACAGTGATGATGACGATGGCACTGATGGTGATGATGGAGAAGGAGTAGCAGGAAGAGGAAGAGAAAGGAAAGAAGATGAAAATGGTGACAGTGGAGATAGTGCTGGTGGAAGAGTAATAGTGATGGTGGTGACGTCACCATTCACATGTCGGCAGAGATTCTGGGGTAAGCAGGGAAAAGGAGTGACCAAAAATTTCATGAAGAGTTTTGTAAAAATGCTGTATTTTAGCTGGTGTGTGGGTGCATATGAGCTCCATTTCTCTGCGTCTGCTTTCCTAGTCTCCCAGTAACAAACCTGAAGACAAGCGAACAGGTCTGGAGAGCTCACAAGGTGCCAAGAGTTGGAAGAGAGTTGCAGGAAGGTAGGCAGGCCGCTCCTCAGGATCTGCCACCTTCCCCTGGTTGTGCCAGGACCTCATGCCCACCCCAGGCCTTGGATGGCCCTGGCCCACAGGAGCACTCTCGGGGCACCTCAAAACTAGCTGTTGGAAGCTGCGGCCACAGACTTGCCCCTGAGGGCTTCCAGCTGCCTCCAGGTTCAGCACCCACCGATCTGCAGCTCAGGCCAGCAAGGCTGGTCCAAGAGGATGGAACCAGTACAGCTCAGCAGCTGAGAGGAACACGGAGCCAGAAGCAGATGCCCTGGGTTCAAATCCAGACTCCAGCACATGCAGTGCGATTCTGGGGGAGCTTTCTGAAACTCTACACTTGGAACTGTGTCCAGCATACGGTAAGTGCTGCTAATAGTCCACTGTTATTGGAACAGACAGGGGCTGGCAAGCACTCTGTATTGACTGAGGTATAGCCCTGCCTGCATGTGGGTAAATGCAGGCCACAGGGATTCCATACGTCTCAGGGCACAGAGGTACCTTCGACTGGAAAGTCCAGTCTGGAGAATGGCCCTCTTTCACACTGAGGAGGTACAATGAAGTCTTCTCCAGAAGCCCAAAAGCACCACACTCACAAGGAGCTAAGAGTTTATAAGCCTGGACAGCAAGCTGACTTTTATGTTGTTAATGATATTATCTCAGTTAGATTTTAAACTCCTCAGTAACTCCTAAACCCCTGAAGAGCGCTTACCGATGACAAAGTATAATCAAATCAACAATCTGTGATATGGGCAGAACTGTGTCTCTCCCATCCTCCCTCCTCTCTGCATGCAAAATCATATACTGAATTCCTAACTCCCAGGACCTCAGAATGTGACTACACTTGGACATGGGGGTCTTTAAAAAAGTAATGGCAGGGTTTCCCTAGCGGCTCCGTGATAATCTGCCTGCCAATGCAGAAGACATGGGTTCCGTCCCTGGTCTCGGAAGATCCCACATGCTATGGAGCAACTAAGACTGTGCACCACAACTGTTGAGCCTGTGCTCTAGAGCCCACGAGCCACAACCGTCGAAGCCCACGCGCCTAGAGCCCATGCTGTACAGCAAGAGCAGCCACCACAATGAGAAGCCCGTAACCACAACTAGAGTAGCCCCCTCTCGCCTGCCCAGCAATGAAGACCCAGCACAGTCAAAAATAAGTAAGTAAATACAATTATTAAAAAAGAAAAGGAATGGTATTTGGATGACATCACTGGGGCAGTCTGATCTGACTGGTATCCTTATAAGGAAAGGAGATTCGGACACAGACACACACAGAGGGATGACCACATAAAGACACAGGAAGGAGATGCCATCTACAAGCCAAGGAGAGGGGCCTCAGGAGAAACTACCCTGCAGACGCCCTGATCTATTTCCAGAACTGTGAGCAAATGAACCTCTATTTCTGAAGCCACTCAGTCTATGGTGCTCTGTAACAGCGGCCCTAACTAACCAATATACCCCGTAATGCACCAGTCTTGATGTGTGATTACTGTCATTTTACCATGAGAACACTGGAATCTCAGACTTGCCTGAGCCAGTCGGACACCAAGTGATAAAGTTGAGAATCAAGAGAATTAGCCATTTCCACTACTTTCTGAGGATCTGAAAGTTATTCAGTATTTACTGAATATTTTCCATATGCTAAGATTATTCCTAAAGGAAATTAATCCTGAATATTCATTGGAAGGATTGATGCTGAAGCTGAAGCTGGCCACCTGATGCAAAGACCAACTCATTAGAAAAGACCCTGATGCTGGAAAAGACTGAAGGCAAAAGAAGAGGGCAGCAGGGGATGAGATAGTTAGATAGCATCACTGACTCAATGGACAGGAATTTGAGCAAACTCAGGGAGATGGTGAAGGACAGGGAAGCCTGGTGTGCTGCAGTCGGACACGACTCAGTGACTAAATGACAGGATCTATTTAACATGCTAAGCATACTCAGTGACCAAGAAGTCCCTTCTCTCACAGAGCTTATAACTAGAGAAGGAGGTAAATAACTATCATCATATATCTACCTTTAGAAATGAAGAAGGAAATGGCAACCCACACCAGTATTCTTGCCTGAAGAATTCCATGGTCAGAGGAGCCTGTTGGCTACAGACCATGGGGTCACAAAGAGCCAAACATGACTTAGCAATGAAACAACAGCAACCTTCAGAAATAAGTGAAGTGTTTTGAGAATATAAGCAATGTTTTTTCTCATTCTAGTCTAAATTTTGATTCCAAACATTTAAGACAAACACAGTTTCCTTTCTAAAAAGGAAAGCTAAACCATAAAAGTGAATATTCAAAAGGAAATTGGGGGCGGGAGGGAGTCAGAGAGCATTGCTTATTTATTTCATTCTTTTTTAAGTCAATGAAAAACAGCAGACAGGATCAAGTTATCAGCTCTGAGTAAAAATTTCTATCATGTTAATACGACTCAGCAACAAATCTGTGGTTTTAGAAGTGATACAGTTGAGCATTTCCTATGCAGGAAAAATGTTTCCCTCTAAAGTTTGAGGCCAAAGCTATTTCAAAGAATAACCAAAATGGATTTTGTTTTTCTTCACCCAGATGAGAATTCACACAATGGTTAGCTAGCACTTTCCGCAAGGGAAAATTCTTGCAAAACTGGATGGAGGTGAATTTCACTTTATGGCTGTAGCTTAGGCATAAATTATTATTACATGTTTATAAGGGTTTTATGTTGGCATAATATTTTATCTGTGGAAAAGCATTTACACAATATGTGGCATCTTTAAGTGTTTTTTTCATTTACAAGTCTGCACTTTGGGGTCTGTAATGACAGGTGAGTCTGTGTAACCCCCTGTAATTGTCAGCCCCCACAACAGCTCAGAGCGGTGTCAGCGGGGATTAATGGCACCACTGCCTGCAATGGATAGGCTACGAGGACTTCTCATTGCTATACCCCTACTTGAGGGGGAGATGCCTCCAGAGTCACATTAAGTCTTGCATCGGATGGCATTCAAGACAGAACCAGAAACTCAATAGCATGCCCCAGGCTGGTGGATCTGAGCTGCCTAACAGAGGCAGGTGAGAAACGACACCTGAGGACCTGGCGGCATCTCCCGGCACGTGCTCACTTATGCTAAGCACACAGCGGCACCGACAGCAGCACCCAGCTATGTGGGGAGCCAGAACGCAAGCTACCCTAGAGTCTGCAATTCGGAGCCCAGCTGGTATAGATAAATCCCTCCAGTTCTAACCTTTGCTCTGTCATCTTTAAAATGGAAAGTCACAATACTCATGTCACAGGATTAAACTGACATGGAAATGAGATCAGGCATGTGAGCTCTTGAGCCTAGGTCTGACACATGCTAGGTGCTCCAGTGATGCTATTTAGATGAACAAGGTCAGTGCTTATTAGCCAGAAAGATCTGGACAAGGACCAAGGTTAGGAATCACTCTTCCTTCTGACTTTTCTAGCTCTGTGTCCAGCCTGACTTTGTAAGGTCAGAACAGGGTTCTGGGCCTCCAGAGGGATTCAGCAAAGCCCTTCAATCTGCATGCAGAATTCTGTGTGTGTGTGTGAATTAGTGTGTGTGTGTGTGTGTGTGTGTGCACATGTGCACAATCAAGCACTTTTGGGAAAGAGGCCAAATTACAACAGTCTCTAAAAAGGAATCACCACCAGAAAGAGCTGACAGTGAGCTGTGTGGAACCCAGCTCTCTTCTGGTTCAGCCTGCTTCCTGCAGGCAGGAGAGAGGTAGTGTGATAGAAGGAAAACAAAAGAGTCAGATGGTTCAAAAGTTCGAATCCCAGCTCGTGCCCTCCTCACCAGGTGACCTTGGCTGGGCTCTCCACCCCTCTGAGCATTGTGGCCACCTCAGTAACACAGGGTCGAGGCTATCTCCTCACAGGGCTGCTGGGAGGGTTAAATACAATGGCAAATATTTGGCATGCAGTAGTGCCAACTGAGTGTCCGTCTCTGCATTCAGTGTCTGCTGGGAAAAAAGAAGGTTTTTCCTCGCCAATAGGAACAATTGTCCCACCTTTCTGTCCATTGACTGCTTCTCTGCAACCCATGAATACCCCCACCTTCACTATGCCTGTATCCGGCCAGGCTCAACCTCACCTGTCTACACCTCGCTACAGCTCAGCATTCTTTCTACTGCTACCAAACTCCACCCCTTGCCTAGTCCCAGGTGTGTTCTTTGGTTTCAAGAAGCAACACAGCTTCAGAAATGAGCCACCGAGGTTCAAACATCAGCCTTCCCAGTTCCTAGCTGATGGCTGGAGACCAGCAACTCAATCTCTCTGTGACTCAGGTTCCTCACCTATAAAATGAGGGTGATCCTATTACCTACTTACTGGGAAAAAAATTAGGTAACCCATGCAAAGTGCGAGGGGCTTCCAGCTCAGACGGTAAAGGGTCTGCCTACAATAAAGGAGACCCAGGTTCGATCCCTGTGTTGAGAAGATTCTTGGAAAAGGGTATGGCTACCCACTCCAGTATTCTTGCCTGCAGAATCCCAGGGACAGTGTAGCTTGGTGGGCTATAGTCCATGGGGTTGCAAAGAGTTGGACACAACTGAGCCACTAACACACACACACACAAAGTGTAAGGACAAGGCCCAGTGTATTATAAGTTCTAGCTGTGATTAGTAACCGATTGCAAAACACAAGAGACTCCGTGACGCCAGCTCAGATAATGGTCGTTATTCCCGGTAACACTTAGAAAGCACAAGGAAGACAGGCCCTCCTGTGAACTTCACAACAACAGCTATAGTGCAAGTAAGCAAGGTAGAGCTGGCAGCTAGAGCCCAGGCGGCACAAGGGACCTAGCTGGCAAGTGTGAGTTCGACCATAGGCTGATTCAGCTGCTCCTTGGTCATGCCTTTTCCAAACCCACATCCACTGTTACCTCTCAGCCATAGTGGCTTTTCTCTGTCCTTTAAGCAAGCAAAGTCTATTTGTATCTCAGGACCTTTGCACCTGCTATTCCCTCTGCCTGCAATTCTCTATTGTCCTGTCTTTGCATGGCAGCTTTATCATAGCCTTCAGCTGACCCCTCCCCAAGTGCCCTCTCTAACCATCTAACCTTCCACTTCACCAGCCACTCTCTAGCCATAATCTGGATTACTTCTTCATAGTACTGATCATTAAATATTTTTTTCATATTTCCTTACCCTGGAATATAACAGCCAAGAAGGCAAGGACTGTCTGTTTCCTCATGTCCCTAGAATGCCTCATCTGTCACCATTTATCCCAGTGTGCTGTGCAAACATGAGCACTTTCCACTAAGCTTCAGATTGCAAGCAGTCAGGAAGTTGTACTTTAGTACAGGGATCTTCGAACCTCTTATGTAAATAGTCAGACAGTCTATACTTTAGGCTTTGGAGGTCATATGGTCTCTGCTACAGAGAGGGCAATGGCACCTCACTCCAGTACTCTTGTCTGGAGAATCCCATGGATGGAGGAGCCTGGTAGGCTGCAATCCATGGGGTCACAAAGAGTCGGATATGACTGAATGACTTCATTTCACTTTTCACTTTCATGCATTGGAGAAGGAAATGGCAACCCACTCCAGTGTTCTTGCCTGGAGAATCCCAGGGACGGGGGAGCCTGGTGGGCTGCCGTCTATGGGGTCGCACAGAGTCAGACACGACTGAAGCGACTTAGCAGCACTTAGCAGCACAACTACTTAACTCTGCCACAGTAGCAGAAAGCAGCCAGAGACAAAGGTAAATGAATAGGTGTGGTTGCATGCCAGCAAACCTTATTTATGGACACTGACATTTAAATTTCATGTAATTTTCACAAGTCACAGAATGGTATTCTCTATTTTTTCTTTCTTTTGGACCACTGAAAATGTAAAATCCATGGGGTCACAAAGAGTCGGATATGACTGAATGACTTCATTTCACTTTTCACTTTCATGCATTGGAGAAGGAAATGGCAACCCACTCCAGTGTTCTTGCCTGGAGAATCCCAGGGACGGGGGAGCCTGGTGGGCTGCCGTCTATGGGGTCGCACAGAGTCAGACACGACTGAAGCGACTTAGCAGCACTTAGCAGCACAACTACTTAACTCTGCCACAGTAGCAGAAAGCAGCCAGAGACAAAGGTAAATGAATAGGTGTGGTTGCATGCCAGCAAACCTTATTTATGGACACTGACATTTAAATTTCATGTAATTTTCACAAGTCACAGAATGGTATTCTCTATTTTTTCTTTCTTTTGGACCACTGAAAAATGTAAATGGAAACGTCCTTCTTTGCGGGACAGGGACAGGGCACACTTGTTTTTGCCAACCTCTGCTATAAACATTCCCCACTGCTGTCTGTGATCACATGGTTGGAATGTCAAGGTCTTTCTGGCAGTCTTTACTGGAACGGAGGGTGCTAGAATCTCCTCTATTCAGTGTTCAGTGACTCACAGAACTATTAGGACCTCAGATCATCTTTGTTAGAAATTATCCTTTGGTCCTGATGAGCTGCAGTGGGTCTCAGTTGCATCCTGCAAGGTCCCATCCTGCAGGTGGACAGCTCCAGGGCTGATAGTTCCACTGGGGGTGCCTCCCCATCTCCCTGGAGCTCCTGGGTCTCCCCAGTGGCATCTGCAGAATCTATCCAGTCCACTTTCCCCATGAGAGTTCTCCACATTTTTATCTGCTGCAAGAGAGGAAGAAATGAAAGCAATGGAATACTTCCATGACAGAAAAATCTATCCCAAGAGAGGGCGCCTACATGGAATTTTTGGTAGAAAACTCCACTTTTATCTCAACATCAGCTTCAGAAATAGTTTAGTTCACAGACAAACCAGGGAGTCAAGAAATGATTTAGGAAAAGAATAAGATGTTCCCTCAAGGTGACCTGGCACAGAATGAATTATGTGTTTGTTGACTGGATGAATAACTGAACAAACAAACATCTTTTAGCATGTCTAATCAGAAAACATTCTCTCAAAACTAGTCCAGATCACAAAAAAAGAACATCTCATAAGATTTAGTAGCCTAAAGAGTTAAAAGATGAAAGCTATAGAGACCAATTGATTCTTAATAATTCCCTAGAGCCAGGCTGACTACCTTAAATATCTCATTTATATGAATTAAAAAAAGGATAAGAAATGTGATTACTGACTACCTACTAGGTATGAGGCACTTTCACATGTATTGCCTCTTTCGATCTTTATAACAAACATATTACACAGAACTATGGTCCTTTGGTTTTTCAGATGAGGTCACCCAGACCCAGGGCGTGTGGGCACCAGGGTTTCAAGCCCAGATCCACACAGCCTTAAAACCTAGGCCCTTTCTGCTGCATGTGACTTAAAACTGTTCATTTCAGTCACTTGTGGATTATAAAATCATGAAATGATGCACAGGCCAAATCATTTGAGAACAAGCCTCTGAATTGCAAAAAGTAAAAGATTATGCAAAGCTACAGAGGAAAATGTGTCATATTCATACTGACCAGGTTAGGGATTCTTTCCTCCTTCATACTTAACACAAAGTACTTAATTTAATGACACCATAAGCAAACCAGCTAGCATGGCACCAAATAGGCACCCCTCACAATGAACAGCCCCTACTTAAAAATCTAGAAAAATCAGTTTGGGGGAGAATGGATGCATGTATAGGTATGGCTGAGTCCATTACCTGTTCAGCTGAAACTATCACAACATTGTAAATCAGCTATACCTCAATACAAAGTAAAAAGTTCAAAGAAAAAAAAATCAAGGAAAATTAATCGAGGCCATGTATACTAGGGGCTTTCCTAGTGGCTCATGGGTAGAGAACCTGCCTGCCAATGCAGGAGACAGAAGAGACGCGGGTTGATCCCTGGGTTGGGAAGATCCCTTGGAGAAGGAAATGGCACTCCACTGCAGTATTCCTGCCTGGAGAATCCCCATGGACAGAGGAGTGTTGTAGGCTACAGCCCACAGGGTCGCAAAGAGCCAGACACAAAGGAAGCAACTCAGCATGCACATATACCAAGATAAGGATCTAATTCAGAAAAGTGAAAGTGGTCCTAAAAATAAATACAGAATACTTTTGCAGTTTTACTCCCAGTCCTTCAGAACTGCTTTTACGTATATTCATTTAAAATTATTTTGGAAGTCAACTCACTTTGGGAAAATACAGAGTGTTATGATATAGTCTAATCTCTTCCGTCAGCTTTCATCTGTGAAAAGTTACTGCTCTCTAACGAAGACAAAGTCAAAATCCATTTTGAAAGGTTCTAACTCATTTTCCCTTGCAGATATCTAACATCCAATTATGGTTTTACCACTTTGAAAATACTTTTGGACATATTTACTTTCCTTTGTCATTACAACAACCCTAGGTCATAGATAAATATTCATTGTTTATTTCCTTTTAGAAATATTTTTTTTTTAAAGGCTTTCCCAGTAGCAAGTGGTAGAAAAACTAGTTTACACAAAACACAGAATTTAGTGGTTTATAACCTACAAAGTCCAACAATAGACCTGTCTTCAGGTAAGGGTCAGTCTGGGTAGATGAGAAGACCTGATCTCTCTCCATTTCTCAGCTCTGCTTTTACTCATGTTTGAAACAGGCTCGGGCCTGGGATCCTTTGCTGCAGAGCTGCAATGCTTGCACCTGGACAAACCTTTTCTGGAACAACAAAATACTAAGAAGCTATAAGGGACTAAAAATAACTGCATGCATGCCACTGGGGCAAATTCTGGACGAAAGATAAAAAAAGACCAAAAACCCAACAACCACTTCTGAAGAGCCAGGAGCAAAAGCAGTGTACTGCACGTGCACCCTGTATTACACCTAGGGCCAACCCACCCATGCTCCACTCCAGCCTGACCCTTGGACACACCCTTATGTCACCCCATATAAGCAACAAGCTTGTCCTGCTCAGGAAGGATCAAGCAAGGAACCTGTTGCTTGTTCTTGCTCCCCACTACTGCAGCAGGGGTTCCACGACCTTGCTTGGATGCCTTGTTTGGCCTCTAGTCAATTTCTATTGATTGGGGAAGGCCAAGAACACTGGTCAGTATCATACCGACTTCATTCCCAAATGTAGACAGACAGTTGTAGGTAGGATGTAACAAGGATGTGCACAGCCTCATCCTCTAAGGCTCAAGACCAATGGAAAAGAACCATGTACCTCTCTCAACAGTCTCTACAAAAAAATCAGTCAGTTTAGTTCAGTCGCTCAGTCGTGTCCGACTCTTTGCGACCCCATGAATCGCAGCACGCCAGGCCTCCCTGTCCATCGCCAACTCCCAGAGTTCACTCAGACTCATGTCCATCGAGTCCGTGATGCCATCCAGCCATCTCATCCTCTGTCGTCCCCTTCTCCTCCTGCCCCCAATCCCTCCCAGCATCAGAATCTTTTCCAATGAGTCAACTCTTCACGTGAGGTGGCCAAAGTACTGGAGCTTCAGCTTTAGCATCAGTCCTTCCAAAGAAATCCCAGGGCTGATCTCCTTCAGAATAGATTGAAAAAAAAAATAATAATAAAGTAAAATAACAAACAAACAAACAAAACCAGTAGTAAATAAATAAATATAAGCTCAGTCAAGGTTGAAAAAAAAAAAAATCCCCAGCACGTTTTATTGGCTCTGACAAGGTTATATATGTCCACTCAAATTACTGTGATCAGGGTAATTTGAATCATCTGTCTCACCCTAAAGTCTTGCAATATCATCTACACCAATGCTCATGGGCTGAACGGTGGATTTCCAAAGAAAAACTGAGCAGGGTGAATACGGCTGGACAACCAAGAAGAACCAGCCATAGACTATATGACTTGCCCAAAGTTGCAGATACAAGTAGACAAAAATCAGGAAGGACTCAAGTACCAATCTCTGAAACCAAGTGCTCCAAAAATAGTGGCAAATTGGTTTAAAACATAGGGAGTAAATCACAAGAAGTCTCCCAAATGGAATCTCTCAGTCACAAATAACATTCTAAAACATTGATCGACTGCCTACAGAACTTCAAAGAAAGCCAAGTTCATTTTACAAAATATGAATTTTGTAAAATTAAACACGGTGAGTATTATCTAAATCAAAATCCCTTTACAGCTCTAAATGGTTCCTCACCATCTGCAAAGTCAGGAAATTGTACTCAAAAGGAAAAAGGGAAAGCTTTTTGACCTAGTTTTGTCCCTACGCTAATGTACAGCCCCGACTCCTATTTATTAAGTGGCATTAACGCATGCTATTGCACTGGCTATTTGCAACTCTAAAATGAATTGAAAAAAAAAATAATAATAAAGTAAAATAACAAACAAACAAACAAAACCAGTAGTAAATAAATAAATATAAGCTCAGTCAAGGTTGAAAAAAAAAAAAATCCCCAGCACGTTTTATTGGCTCTGACAAGGTTATATATGTCCACTCAAATTACTGTGATCAGGGTAATTTGAATCATCTGTCTCACCCTAAAGTCTTGCAATATCATCTACACCAATGCTCATGGGCTGAACGGTGGATTTCCAAAGAAAAACTGAGCAGGGTGAATACGGCTGGACAACCAAGAAGAACCAGCCATAGACTATATGACTTGCCCAAAGTTGCAGATACAAGTAGACAAAAATCAGGAAGGACTCAAGTACCAATCTCTGAAACCAAGTGCTCCAAAAATAGTGGCAAATTGGTTTAAAACATAGGGAGTAAATCACAAGAAGTCTCCCAAATGGAATCTCTCAGTCACAAATAACATTCTAAAACATTGATCGACTGCCTACAGAACTTCAAAGAAAGCCAAGTTCATTTTACAAAATATGAATTTTGTAAAATTAAACACGGTGAGTATTATCTAAATCAAAATCCCTTTACAGCTCTAAATGGTTCCTCACCATCTGCAAAGTCAGGAAATTGTACTCAAAAGGAAAAAGGGAAAGCTTTTTGACCTAGTTTTGTCCCTACGCTAATGTACAGCCCCGACTCCTATTTATTAAGTGGCATTAACGCATGCTATTGCACTGGCTATTTGCAACTCTAAAATGACACCTATTATTCAGCTGGAGATTAGAATCTCAAGAAAGAGGGCCTTTTTTTAATAAAAAATAAAATTAAAAATAGATTTGCCATTGCCTTTCTAATGAAACTGCTAGCTCTGCCAGCTTAGAGAGGAAATGACATATTTCTTGGGATTTTTACATATTGATCTGAGCAGCGCATTCAAAAAAAGTTCCAATATTCATATCTTGAGAAATTGCTCAATGCTTCTTCTCTAACTGTACAAACCATCACTCCACTCCTCCACAGCAGGCTGAGGCAGCCAACACATGCTCTTCCCCCAAAGCCACCACATCCTCTAAAACCTGACACACGCTCATGGCACAGAACACCAGGTGGAGCCTGCTGGGTATGAGCCAAATAAGAAAATGACTTAGCCCAGCACTGTCCAACAGAACTTCCTGTGATGATGCAAAACTTCTATATCTGTGCTATCCAGTATGGTAGTCACTAGTTAAACACAAGCTACTGAGACTGAGAAACTGGAGGGTTTTTTTAAAACTGTATTCTAATTATTTTAAAGTAGCCACATGTGGCGAGTGGTAACTGAATTGGAGGGCAGTATAGATTGCACCCTTGAAAATATCTCTGGCATGTCATCGATTGCTCTCTCCCACTTGCATTTTCTATCCCAACAGAAAGTCACCTGCTGTTCCCCAAATAGGGTATCTGTTTGTGCCTCTGAACTACACATGCTGTTCCTTTCGTCTGGAATTTCCACTCCTAGCCTGCTTGGTAGGCTCCTCTTCATCCCCTAGACCCAGTCGAAGTGTCACCGCTTCTCTGAAGCCTTCCCTGATTATTCTTCTCTCTTCCCTACTCATGAGACTGGGTCACCTTCCTTCTCCACTGCCTCTGTGCTTGCATATTTCTGTGACTGGACTCACCATACTGTGATGAGTCTCAAGCCTGTCCCTTCCACAATGGAAGGGGTAGGACACAGTAGTATGAATGATTGTGCCACACACAGCTGCCAAGTGTCAAATCCCCAGCTCTGTAACATCAGGCAAGTTATACCACCTCTCTGAGTTCAATGCCCCATCTGTAAAATCAAATCATTAATGATAACTCCTTACGGTTAACTAAATGACCAAATGCAGATGAAACATTACCAGGTTGCCTGGCAAGGAGCAAAGATTGAGCTCATATGCATTTTGCTCGTTGCTCAGTCATGTCCAACTTTTTGAAACACTATGACCATAGCCCACCAGACTCCTCGATCCATGGAATTTTCCAAGCAAGAATACTGGAGTGGGTAGCCATTCCCTTCTTCAGGGGATCTTCCTGACCCAGGGATCAAACTCGCTTCTCTTGCATCTTCTGCATTGGCAGGCAAATTCTTTACCACCAGTGCCACCTGGGGAGCCCTCATATACATTACTTGTCATCAAATTACCTTTGAGAAGGTGCTAGGTCTTAGCCATCTCAATATGGAGTCAGAGTACACAGTATACACTCATTAAAGATTATTAATCTTAAACTGAGTTCTGAATACCCTCGATAAGGCTAAACAATCTTGTTCTAAATGTGAAAGAGACTTAAAAAGAGATCTCAACCAGATGTGGGCAAGGGCAGAAGGGTGAGATCCCAGGGAGATTAAAGATTTTTATGCATTCTTATTCAAAGTGCATCCAAACTGACTACCCCCACTACCTCCCCAGATGTCCTACTAGACCCTCTCGAAATCCCCAAGACATGATCAAAACGTTTCTGATGGAGATAAGATGTATCCTGCAGATTATGGGGGGCAGTAATCAAAGCTCACGGGCCAGTAGTGTAACATTAACATAACAGATACATGTAAGAAACACTAAGCTTCTAGTTTGCCTGTCCCCCTCTTTTCCTAGGTGGATATCTGGATTGGGGAGCGGGGAGAAAAACCTTCAATTTACCGAAGCATCCTACACACCTGGACTCTTAACTGCACTCCACCTATGCATCTTACCCTGAAGGATGCGGGCATCTCCTGAGGCCCTCTCAGGTTCCGAGGTGTCACTGAAGGTAAATGAAGATGAGTGGCAGGTGAAACAAGCATTTAAAAAAGTGGTTAAGTGTTCAATATACAGGCTTTCTAGCCCATGTAGAGTCTCAGGGGTACTGTGTGTGTGTGTGTGCACGTGTGTGTGCGTGCACGCGCACGTGCGCTCAGTCGCTTAGTGGTGTCCAATTCTTTGTGACCCCATGGACTGTAGCCTGCCAGGCTCCTGTGTCCGTGGAATTTTCCAGGCAAGAATACTGGAGTGCTTATTCCCCAGATTCAATGTCTTCCTCCTGCTGCAAAACTCCCTGGCACCGGCACTCAGCCAGGAGTTTAGTAAGAGACAACATCAGGGTGTGCAGAATGCAAGGCAAGTGCATCTCTAACCGGGCTTTCTCTTTGGCCATTTGCACACAGAGAATGGGGTCAGCCCAGCTTCTACTTCAGGGCAAAGCAGCACCAGAATTCAGAATGCAGGTGACCAGTCTTCCCCGGGGACCCTGCACAGGAGGTTTAAAGGGTAACCCGTAGCCCGACTGAGTAGTGTAACCAACATCTAACAGGAAGTCGGGGCTCTGCGATATGCCTGCTGTGTGAACTTGGACATATCACCTTCCCTGTCTGGGCTTCAGTTTCTTGTCTATAAAATTGAGGGGAGGGGAGAAGTTCCCAATCTTTTTTTTTTTTTTTAGGGCAAGGGCAGAAGGGTGAGATCCCAGGGAGATTAAAGATTTTTATGCATTCTTATTCAAAGTGCATCCAAACTGACTACCCCCACTACCTCCCCAGATGTCCTACTAGACCCTCTCGAAATCCCCAAGACATGATCGAAACGTTTCTGATGGAGATAAGATGTATCCTGCAGATTATGGGGGGCAGTAATCAAAGCTCACGGGCCAGTAGTGTAACATTAACATAACAGATACATGTAAGAAACACTAAGCTTCTAGTTTGCCTGTCCCCCTCTTTTCCTAGGTGGATATCTGGATTGGGGAGCGGGGAGAAAAACCTTCAATTTACTGAAGCATCCTACACACCTGGACTCTTAACTGCACTCCACCTATGCATCTTACCCTGAAGGATGCGGGCGTCTCCTGAGGCCCTCTCAGGTTCCGAGGTGTCACTGAAGGTAAATGAAGATGAGTGGCAGGTGAAACAAGCATTAAAAAAAGTGGTTAAGTGTTCAATATACAGGCTTTCTAGCCCATGTAGAGTCTCAGGGGTACTGTGTGTGTGTGTGTGCACGTGTGTGTGCGTGCACGCGCACGTGCGCTCAGTCGCTTAGTGGTGTCCAATTCTTTGTGACCCCATGGACTGTAGCCTGCCAGGCTCCTGTGTCCGTGGAATTTTCCAGGCAAGAATACTGGAGTGCTTATTCCCCAGATTCAATGTCTTCCTCCTGCTGCAAAACTCCCTGGCACCGGCACTCAGCCAGGAGTTTAGTAAGAGACAACATCAGGGTGTGCAGAATGCAAGGCAAGTGCATCTCTAACCGGGCTTTCTCTTTGGCCATTTGCACACAGAGAATGGGGTCAGCCCAGCTTCTACTTCAGGGCAAAGCAGCACCAGAATTCAGAATGCAGGTGACCAGTCTTCCCCGGGGACCCTGCACAGGAGGTTTAAAGGGTAACCCGTAGCCCGACTGAGTAGTGTAACCAACATCTAACAGGAAGTCGGGGCTCTGCGATATGCCTGCTGTGTGAACTTGGACATATCACCTTCCCTGTCTGGGCTTCAGTTTCTTGTCTATAAAATTGAGGGGAGGGGAGAAGTTCCCAATCTTTTTTTTTTTTTTTTAAGGGAAAAAAGTGCCTTTTGTCTAAAATGAAATCTCATGGGGAAACTCTAAAACATAAAACATACAGCAGAGCAGCTATGATCACAGTGCATTTATGAAGGCGATTTATGAACCCGCATCTACTTAAGCCTCTCTCCCTTCCCCTAGAACACCCAGAATCCTGGAAACTCAGGGAATGTGTCAGCAAACCAGATCATTTTTCTAAGATCACATCAGATTGTAATATTTCAGGATGTTCCCTACAACAGACTTTATGCCACCTCTCAATGTGGAATGAATAAAAAATAGGGCTAGACTGATGATCTTACTTAATTTTATCATGAAAAAAATGTCAAAAATATTTGAAAAATATTCAAAGCATATATTCTTGGCCCTGGTTTCCCTGGTGCCTCAGCAGTAAAGAATCTGCCTGCAGTGCAGATGGAGGAGACTAGGGTTTGAGCCCTGGATTGTGAAGATCCCCTGGAGGAGGGCATGGCAACCCACTCCGGTATTCTTGCCTGGAGAACCCCATGGACAGAGGAGCCTGGCGGGCTACAGTCCATAGGGTCACGAAGAGTTAGACATGACTGAAGCCACTGAGCATACACACACATACATACTCATGGCCCAACGTCAACAATTACCATCTTGTTTTATCTCAACTCAGCCTATTTCCATATATTTGAGATCATTTTTGAAGCAAATCTCCAATATAGTATCCAACTACTTAAAAACATTTCAGTATCGTAATCTAAAAGATAGAGATTTTGAAAAACTAGACCTTTGTTTCATTTCTATACCAAGAAAAATAAGAATATTAATTATTTAACATCATCTGACATCCAAGATCACTGCTGCACTATGCTCTTTCTCATAATTAATTGGAAGAAGAATTGAGTCATTTTTCTGCAGCTTCCCATTGCCTGAATTTCCCTGACTGCATCTCTGTTCGTCATTTAACACGAACTATTTGGTGATCCCAGTGTCAAATCCAGGGTCTTGACCAGATTCAAGTTGTATCAGGGGCACATAACATCTGGTTGTTTCTCTTTTTTTTGTGTTGTTGACAGCCATTGATGACCACTTTCTATATTAGATTATTTTTCAGCTTCTTACGTCTCTTCTAAAATGTTTCATACATAAACACAAAGTTATATTTAAAAATTTTTACCCACATTGTATTAAACTCCACTCCTGTTCTGAAACCCTTTAATTTTACAATGTAAGATTATTAATTAAAAAAATTAAAATTCAGTAAGATACACATTAACAATTACAGTTTAAATTCTGGCACGTGTATGGGACAGTGCTTTATGCGTAGTAAATGACTGACAAGGGCGTCCCTGGTGGTCCAGTGGTTAAGACTCTGCGCTCCCAAGGCAGGGGGCTCCAGTTAGATCCCTGGTCAGGGAACTAAGATTCCACAGGCTAAATGGAGTGGCCAAAAAAAAAGTGACTGATAAATAGTTCCTGAATAAATAAGCAATACCAGTAAATCCAGTGGATTTCCTAGAAGTAGTGCTACACTGAATCAATTAATTCACACAAGGGCTCCACCAGCTGTACTGTATGTTATACCAAGTCTTCTAAAAATTCCCACTGTCTTCTCAGATTATAAATTAAGCAAAGGCAAGCAAGTTGTGTTCTTCACCATATTACATTTTGTCCTTTTTTTTTTTTTAAACAACTGCCTAAAAATCCATATGACTTCATCTTTTACTGCCTTAACTCACCCATTCATCAGTTTTCTCCTCCCCCGAATAGCCTAAGCATAAATCATAGCCCCTGATCAATAATCATAACCAGTAATTCCTGCTGCCCCCACTAAAGCTAACTGGTGGTTACAAAATTAGCAACTTGTTTCTGTGTAGCTGAGTCTCAAGGACCCAAAATGATCAATGTCACCGTTCCAGTTCATGACCGGGAACTCACTGTGGCGGGAAGCAGCCTCTCCCAACAGTCAATTAATTGTCCTACAAAAGCAGCCAGAGACATGAGCAATCAAAATTAAATCAGGCAAAATAGATTTTTAAGTCCTCTGTAGGCTTCGTTTTTTATTTTTTTTTACGCTAGAAGGCTACTAATACTTGTATCTGCCGTGAAAGCTCAGAGCATAAACAAATGAGTGCTTATCAGGAAAAGTCTAATAAAAAATCTCCCACCCAGGACTTCCCTGGTGGTACAGTGGACAGTAATCTGCCTGCCAATGCAGGGGACATGTGTTCGATCCCTGGGCCGGGAAGACCCCACATGCCATGAAGCAACTAAGCCTGTACACCACAAATACTGAGCCTGTGCTCCACAACAAAAGAAGCCACCACAATAAGAGGCCTCTGGACAACAAGGAAGACCCACACAATCAGAAATCAATAAATGAACAAAATTATTTTTAAAATCCTCCACCCAGTCTATCTCAGCTGCCACAATATTTTTCATTACAAACCTATTTACACCTAAAGTATGGAGCGTATATGGAGGGAAACAAGATGGTGGTTAAGTGAGTTTTAAACCAGGTTCATAGGCCTGAGGAGGCAGCGAGATAAAAAAGGGCAGGCGTTAAGAGTTTTCAGCCAGCAGCTCTCCTCTTCTTCCTACTCCTCAAGAGCCACTGAATCCCTCGAAGTGTGAACCATTCCCTCCTGGATTAATGAAGAGAAGGAAAGAGGCCGATTATAACCTGTCCCCACAGCTGGAGTCCACCCTACCATGACCCAGGTTCTGCTTCTGCCAGACAAGGGAGGGGGCTATTCCTAAGGCTCAGGAGTGGCCAGCCCTCTTTACAGGCTACCAGACACTGGACTCTTATCTCAGTGGTCTCACCAAAGGCATACCTACCAACTACAGATACCTTTTTTTTTTGTTTTTTAACTTTTCCTTTTGTACTGGAGTATAGCCAATTAGTTCTTTGCAACCCCATAGACTGTAGCCCACCAGGCTCCTCTGTCATGGGATTATACCAGCAAGAATACTGGAGTGTGTTGCCATTTCCTCCTCCAAGGGATCTTCCCAACCCAGGAATCGAAGCTGCATCTCCTGTGCCTCCTGCACTGCAGGCAGACTCTTCACCATGAGCCACTGAGCCATCCCTAACTAGCCTGTACAAATGCCTCATCTAAGAAACCTCTCTTCTCTCCAAGTCAAGTCGGAAGATCCTAAGGTTTCTGCAAAGGATTAAAAAGGCGAGTTGCATGAGAAAGGCTAATTCCTTTCTTCTCCATCCCACCCCCTTTTCATTCTCTCTGCTTCCCTTCCGTGTTCTTCATCTGCATACCCCATCTACTTTATCTGCACCTGACCACTGAGGACAGTTCCCAGACCATTCACTCAGCAAGCACCAGCTCTGCCACAGGGACCGTGCAGAGAAAGATAAGCAGAATATAACCCAGAAGCCCTGTGCTATTCCCGGTCTAGGGGTGATGGTGTGTCATCAGCCTCAATCACCAGGCAATGCCTTGGCCTCCCTGAGTCACCAAAGCTGGGATGCTGCATCAGAATAAACCTGTCTCCTAAACACCAGGTACAGCAGACACATAGGCAAGTCCACTCCTTAGACACCCCAACCACCAGGGTGACCATGGCCAACAGTTTTTCATGAACCAGAAACTCTCTGCCCCACCATCCAGCACCTCACCACTCTCACTGTATCTTCAACAATGTCCATATTTCAGGAAGGTATGGGTTTGGGCAGGGGGAAGAACAGGAACCTCAGCCAACTGGAACAGACTTCACTTAGGGCTACAACTTCAAACAAGCAATTCATCACCAGGCAGCACTCACAGACAGAAACGGCAACGTACTCCAGTATTCTTGCCTGGGAAATCCCATGGACAGAGGAGCCTGGTGGGCTATAGTCCATATGGTCAAAAAGAATCAGACATGACTGGGTGACTCAGCAACAAAGTACTCACAGACAACTCCCTACAGACCAGGCACTGGGCTAAAAGTTGTAACTATATCAGTTCCACTAGTTCCTATCACAACCCTGGCATCTCAATTTTCCACATGCAGGAACGTACAGGTATAAAGAGATTCAATGACAAGGCCCAGGTCATATGGCTGGTCAGGGCTAGTACAAACAGGATTTGGGGTCGACTGGTGAAAAAGAAAGTTTGTGTTTGCTTTATTTTGGATGCTGGTAAGGGCACAGGGGTGTGGATGCCTGTACAAAGACTGACTCCCTCACCCCCACCACTGACAGCCAGTTGGCAAGAGTTTTTATAGATAAAGGGAGGGGGCTACATGCAGAAACAGCACAGTCAGCTCTGACAGTCATCTTGAAATTGTGGTCTGGCTAGAATCATCTTGACCGTTTAGGTACAGTTAATTTTCAGCTCCAGGGCCGGTTTGTTCCAGTTTCCTTGAGGTCAGTTCTTGGAATTGTGGCAGGCTATGATTTGGCTACAGTCTGGCCATCACGTAGTTAACTTCTTCCACCTGGTGGAGGTTTCAGTCTCTATAAGATGCTCACAGGATATGGCTCAGAATACTATCTCTAGCCCTTAGAAGGAACTACAGGTCCCTAACTATGCTTAATGACTAAACTATGATATTTAGTCTTGTTGGACTGTTTTCCTTTGTTTCTGCATTTTCTCACTTCTCTGATTAAAATTATTCTTTGGCTAAAGCTGTTCCACAGACAAAAGGCTGGCAGAGGACATGGCAGGGGCCGGGGGTGGGGTTGGAGAGCAGGGCCAGAGGGTCCTGCTCCATTTCGTAGCCTTAAAGTGAAAGTGAAGTCGCTCAGTCGTGTCCGACTCTTTGCGACCCCGTGGACTGTAGCCCACCAGGCTCCCCCGTCCATGGGATTCTCCAGGCAAGAGTACTGGAGTGGGTTGCCATTGCCTTCTCATAGCCTTAGGTCCTTCCCAATTGAAAAACAAAAGGCACATACTTCTGCCTGAGAAACCAGAGCAGCCACAAACATACATTAAATCCATCTGGAGGAAAGACATGTAAACTCCCTGGATCAATAAGGAGATCCAGGCCCAATCACAGTCCCCAACACCAGTAATGACACAGCCTTTTAATAGGGACCTCATGTCTTCTAACTTTTCTCCTCTCTAAAAGATGATGGTCCTAAACAATAGGTCTTATAGGATTATCTGTAAGGACGAGGGAGCAGTCTTAAGGCTTTGGGACATGAGGTCTGAAGAACTTAGCTCAAATCTAGGCTGTAAAACCTCATGACTGTGGGTAGTAATTTAGCCTATGCCTCAGTTTCCCCAACTTCCCTGGTGGCTCAGATGGTAAAGCATCTGCCTACAATGTGGGAGACCTGGGTTCAATCCCTCATTCAGGAAGATCTCCTGGAGAAGGAAATGGCAACCCACTCTGGTATTCTTGCCTGGAGAATCCCATGGACAGAGGAGCCTGGTAGGGCTCCATGGTTGCAAAGAGTCGGACACGACTGAGTGACTTCACTTCCACTTCTTTCAGTTTCCTCAACTGCAAAAGGGCAGTGTTCAGTGAGGTTATGTGGGCACATGCTGAATACAGTGTCTGGTATCCACTGCCCAAAATGTGGGAGATGGCAGTATTACTGTCATCATCACCATCATTGTGATCTGAAAGTCCATAGAAGGAGCTCCTCCTTTCTTTAATACAGGTAAGATCTTCCAAGAACCTGATTCAGAAGGATAATCTGGCTAACACACTTTCCAGTTTAAATCCTTGAACCATTAAGACTGATTCAGAATAGAGGGGACAGGATGAAAGCTCTAAGGAGACTGATGGATCCTGGGCCCCTCCCTCAATTGGTGGGGGGCGGGGCTTCTTTTCCTCCCCTCCTTCTTCTAATCCCTCCCCATAACCAGCCACCTCCCCTGCCACCACACTCCAGCTCCCAAGACCCTACCTATAATCTAAAGGGTCTTTTAGGAAGTACTCCACCCTAACAAGTCCATATCTGCTGAATGATAACGACAAGGTTCCTATGGCAACCCTTGTTTCTAAAGTTGGGGCAGCGGAAGGCACATGGATCACTTAGCACCTGGCTTAAGTTGTGTGAAATGCCTTAAAAATGCATAAGAATTTTTTTTCTCCACAACTGGAGCCAAGCCATTTATAAAGTGTCCTCACAGGTGTTACCTACTATGTGAGAGGAGGAAGAGAGACGACTGACTCTATTTTTACAATTAAGAACATAACAATCAGAGTTGTTAAGAGCTCCTATGTAGTAGGGTCAAGATAAGACCTTGGGTCTTTCAGCATCCAAACTGGTGCCTACTTGAGTCGGGGCCCTGCTCTTGGAGTGTACCTCATCCTCCATCAGTCCACTCCACTCCCTTTCACTCATCTTCATGGCTATTGGCCTGTACACCCCAACCCCTGCATTTTTGTTATCACAGCCTGGTTTGTTTCAACTACCAGCAAGTGTACGTATGACTTTGCTCTGCAATTAAACTGTTCACCCTTTAAAGCAGGATTCATGTTAAATATGGTTTGACATCTCTTAAGTAGCAACCACCTTAGTTCACTAGGATTGTGGTTAAGAGTTTGAGCCTAGAAATCACAACATGATATGGACCTTCATATGACAAAAACCTAAGTGTGAATCACAGATCTGATAGTACTAAGCTGTGTGATCTTAAGAAAGTTACTTAACTACTATATGACTTCATTCCCTCATGGGTTTAATGAGTACTAGTGCTGACCTCTTAAGGTTATTGTGAGAATCAACGGGAGCTTGATTCAAGTAACAGAGTAAGGTTTTGGAAATTTTATGCTATTATTATCATTAATATTAACCAACATCATCACAATGTTACAATTAAAAAAATTTCAGGGTTCTGTATCTAACCCAGGATCACACAGCAAGTAAGCATTGCAGCCAAGCAGAGAATTCCAAGATGCCACCTCCTGCTTCTCTTCTTTTTATAGTCCTTACAATGTACAACATACAGTAAATACTTAGTAATACTCAGGAATTACAGAATGTGATACCTGTAAGGAGAGTCATCTGGTCAACCCTCTCATGCTACAGATGAGAATACTTAGGCTCAGCAGACAGGACACCTGTTCAATTTGCTCATCAACGAATACACTTATCCCTCAAAATCCACCAGGGAATGGTTCCAGCAACCCTGCTCTCCCACCTACCCAGATACCGAAATCCATGGATATTTCAGTCCCTTATATAAAATGATACAGTACAGTTGCCTTCATATTTGCATGTTCTCAGAATCAACCAACCACGGACAGAAGAATGAAAATCGGTCCATACTTGGTTGTACCATGGATGTGGAACCCCTGGACATGGAACCCACAGACAGAGGAGCCAACTGTAATAACCCACACAGTTGTAGAGTGATGCCTAGTTACAAAGTTTTATTTGCCATGAGACATGATGCTGAAGCCTCCAGCAGAAGACCACCTGGAACATATGTGAAGTCAGACACAGTTGGGTTTGCAACCATGCCACAGAGAACCTTGGTATCTCAGTAGAGGATGTTAGGGGGTGCTCACTGTAGGGATGTGGGCTTGTTCAGTGATTTGGGGGAAGGTTCTAGGAAACACAGTTTTGCTCTGTTGGGTACAGTCATAAAGCAGGACTATGATGCTCAGGTTTCCTTGTAAATATTCACCTAGAACACAGGAACACAGGGCTCTGGCTGTAATTGGTAAAGACACAGCAGTCACTCCTCTGCTCTGAGACAGGCAGATGTTTGGCCAGTTTTGTGGACTGCACAGTGTTCTTGTTTTCATCTGTGCTCTGTCTTGACTGTGGAGTGGTCTTGTTTTTGTCTTGTTCTATCATCATCACAGAGCAACCCTGTCACATGTCAGTGTGCTGTGAAATTCTTCATGTCCAGAGGAGAATGCCAGGGCCCAGTAATCACAGCCCGCCCAGCTCCGAGCAGTCAGAAGTTGCTGGTTTTGTTTTTTCTTCTTCCTTTTCCTAGTAATTTGTTCAACCATTTAGAGCACCTACTTGTCTTAGGCAATTATAAGGAGGTCTTGGTACAAAATAAGTAAAGATCCCAACCCTAAATGAGGTGACATTCTGGGGGAGGGGATGAGATAATTAAACATTAAAAGAAAAACTTACAGTTTGTTAAAAGGTTATAAGTGTTATGGGGCGGGGAGGGGGGGGGAGAAAAAGCAGAGCAGAGTCAGAGGGACTAGGAGCGGTTGGCTAGGGTACCAATCATAAGCAGGGTAACCAAAGAAGTCCTCCTCACAGGAAATTTGAACAGACAAAGAAAGTGGAAGAGATAAACGTGAGCATCACCCTTGTCCCAGTTCAGAACTGAGAAAAGTGAGACTTAGAGGGGTCAGGGCATGTGTCTGAGACTGCCCAGCAATTATATGGGGAAGCCAGGGAGCGCTCAGGGCTCCGAACGCTCTGCCACAATCTGCCTAGTGCTCAGTTGCTCAGCAGTGACTGATTTCTTGCAAACCCAAGGACTGAAGCCTGCCAGGCTCCTCTGTCCATAGGATTCTCTAGGCAAGAATATTGGAGTGGGTTGCCATTTCCTTCTCCAGGGTATCTTCCCGACCCAGGGATCGAACCTGCATCTCCTGCATTGGCAGGCAAGTTCTTTCCAACAACAAACCAGATCTCAGACTCAGAACTGCAAGCCAGAATGACTCCAGACTCACAGGTGGAAGCATGAGGCCTGAAACCAGGAAGAGCCTCTGCTTTCTCACTCTCCCATGGGCTTCGGCTAGAACTGCAGATCCAGATCCACACTGGAGAGAATAAGAATACACCCCCTAGCAAATGATGCCTCTGTGGCACGAGGACAGAACAGAACGCACTGAGGAAAAGCAGACACAGAATGAGTCTTCTGCCCTCTCTTTATCCACTGGAAAACAGGGCATCAATTCCCCTGTGAAGATGCCCCCATCTTCCGAAACCAGGAACAAAGAGAGAGCATCCTTATTATCAGAAATGAAGATGACACCAAGGAGCAGCAACATAAACAAATTCTGTTAAGTAACCTTTGTCTGCCATTACTGTCCTCCATACATTTGTTGCTGTTCAGCCGCTCAGCTGTGTCCGACTCTGCGACCCCATGAACGGTAGCATGCCAGTCTCATCTGTCCTTCACCAGCTCCCAGAGTTTGCTCAAACTCATGTCCGTTGAGTCAGTGACGCCATCCAACCATCTCACCCTCTGTCGTCCCCTTCTTCTCTTGCCCTCAATCTTTCCCAGCATCAGGATCTTTTCCAATGAGCTGGCTCTTCACCTCAGGTGCTAGAGTATTAGAGCTTCAGCTTCAGCAGTGGTCCTGCCAATGAATATTCAGAGTTGATTTCCTTTAGGATTGACTAGTTGGATCTCCTTGTAGTCCAAGAGACTCTCAAGAGTCTTCTCAAGCACTCTAGTTTGAAAGTATCAATTCTTCAGCGCTCAGCCTTCTTTAGAGTCCAACTCTCACATCCGTACATGACTACTGGAAAACACTTTCCATATATTTATATTCCCACAATTTACTACACCTAAAAAATCCAGAAACCCTTTCATTTTTCTTCTCTCTTCTCTACAAACCTATCATCCTTTGTCAGAATAGTAGACAAGCCTTCCAGCCTAGCTGCATTCTGGTTTTTATTAATATTTATTTAGCTGTGCCAGGTCTTAGTTGTGGCACACAGGATCTCTCATCTTCATTGCAGCATGCAGGATCTTCAGATATGGCATGCCAATGTGAGCTCTTAGTTGGGGCATGTGAGATCTAGTTTCCTGATCAGAGATGGAACCCAGGCCCCTCTGCATTGGGAGTAGAGAGTCTTAGCCACTGGACCACCAGGGAAGTCCCCTAGCTGCTTCTTTGGTTTTTGTTTTTTTTTGTTTGTTTGCTTTGTTTTCCTTCTTTCTATAAAACCTCCTCCACCTCTCCACTCACCCTTGCCCTAAGCCCGGGCCAGGTAAAATTCTTAACATCCAATAAAATTTGTACACTTTTCTCCTGTTAATCTATCTTTGTCAGTTTATTTCATAGGCCTGGCCACTGAGTCTAACAGGGCAGAGGAAAATCTTTATTTCCTTGTTACGGTTCCAACCTACTAAGAGCTTACCCTGTGTAGTCAGGCATCTGCTAAGCCCTTCATGTATTATCTCAGTGACCCCAACATGTGGGTCCATTAACCTCATTCAGAAAAGGACACAAGTCTATAAATGCTGAAGTTCAATACCACATAGCTGCTAAGAGGCAGAGTTTATCTTCAAGTCCAGACTTCATAATTCCATAGCTAGAAATGATTTGCAAAACACCACACCCAGTATAATGTTTACAGATGTGTGTGTGTGTGTGTGTGTGTGTGTGTAATCCCTAATGATATTTACTGCACAGAGTTGTGATACTAAATAAGTAGTTCTAAGGCAGCAACGACAGCTCCCTTCCCACATAAGCTGAGTTAGAAAGAGCTTGGTGCTGAAGAGTGTTCACAGTGACAGGATTTGGTGTTGTATTCTGTATCCTCAGAACCTGTTTTGGGGTAGGAACTAAATAGTTATTGGATGGATGGATGGTGAATGGATGGATGGATTGTGGATAGATGGATATATGAATGGGTGGATGGATGGATGGAGGATGGATGACAGGTGGATGGATGGATGAATAGGTGGGTGCATGGATGGAGGATGGATGATGGATGGATGGACGGATGAATCAATGGATGGCAGATGGATGGAATGATGAATGGGTGGATGGATCGATGGAGGATGAATGATGGATGGATGGATAGATGGATGAAAGCATTTCCTTCTGCTCTTTGCTCTCAACACTCCAGGGCACCCATCCCTCCACCAAGAAAGCCTCATGATTCAGCCATGGACAAGAGAAAGCAAGTATGAAAGTGAAACTGTTCTCAGCAAATCCCCAGCTAAGTCCCAATCAGGAAAGGAGAAAGGCATCTGGTACCCAGTCTGGCCTCACTGGACACTTCTTTTAGATCCTGAACAAGAAGATGAAGTTGCTTTGTAAGGGCTAAGTAGCCTACCAAGACATTCTAGAAATGACTCTGAAATCTATCTGTATCCAAAAAAATAAAAATCACACTCAAATTATGAGTGTGATTATTAGCTAACATCAGAGAAGGCAATGGCAACCCACTCCAATACTCTTGGCCTGGAGAATCCCAGGGACAGAGGAGCCTAGTGGGCTGCCGTCTATGGGGTTGCACAGAGTCGGACATGACTGAAGCAACTTAGCAGCAGTAGCAGCATTAGCTAACATAATGTTATAGTTGATGAATGCAATTATTAATGTGCTTTAAAAAAAAAAAAAAAGGAAATGTCCTGAACATAAAGGACAAACCATGAAGAATTGGTCAGGGAGCTTTGTCAAATATAAAGCAAATTCAAAACACAAAAGTGACTATTAATTGCTTTGGCAATTACCAGTAAGCCCCACCCCCCCAACCAACAAAAAAAAGGTCTTGTCCTTGGAGCATCAGTTTCAGTTTCTCACGAGAAGTTCTTTTCATATCTCAAGGGCTGACCTTTCACCCATCTGCTCACATCAGCCCTCTCCACCATATTCTTTATTTTTTAAAAAACACAACATAAATCCCACAGCACTCTAATCAAGCTCCCTTACTCCTCTGAAGGATAACCTTCACAGAAAAGAGGCCACTTGATAAATTCCAGGAAAGTAAAAATAAAACATAATAGAAAAGATAGTCTAATCATCAAGGCTAATTGCAAAGGAAGAGTAAATCGCTTCCCACCCACCCCAAGTGTCTCTGGTTTATTAAAAAAAAAAAAAAAAGACCCATCTAACAAAGATGCCCTTTGTTACTGGTCTGAATAAGTATAGAAGGAATCTCTGAGGAGACAGCTGTGATTCACACACATAAAACCAAAGAAGTTAGCTTTTGAAATCGCCTTTCATAAAATTTACTGGTGACATATTTAAATATATATGATGTCCCAATTAGATCCAAGAGGCTGGGCTTCGAAGACGCTGCAAGGAGCACCATATTGAATCAGGGAGACTCTGTCCTCAACTCGTCTATTGGCTGATAGAGAAGACATACCTCATAAAGACGCACCTGATAAAGAAGATGCCCTCACGTGATTGGGGTGCCACAGAAGCCAAGGAGGATGACCATGGGGCATCCAGCAGACAGGGGTGCTGTAAATTCTGGAAACAGGAGAGTCTTCTGGAGGTGATGTTTAAGCTGGGTTTGAAGAATGGGTGGGAGGTGGAGGAGCGGCATGAGCATTGAGAAGACCCTGACGATGCGCCGGCCATTCCATTTGTCCCCAGCATCTCCAAACACAGAATCAGGAAAGAGACCTTGAAGGCCAGGGGGCCTCCATCCTTAACCAGGTCTGCACAGGAGAATCACCTGGCAATCTTGTTTTCAGAATACACGTGCCAAGCCCCACACATAATGAGCCAAAACTTCAGAAGCAGGGCTTGGTCATGTGCTTACGAAGCTGCTGTTCAGCACAGGAAGCTCAGCTACACTCTCTGTGATGCCCTAAAGGGGTGGGACTGGGAGGTGTGGGGGTGGAAAGGAGGCTCAAGAGGAAGGGGACATATGTATGCTGCTAAGTCGCTTCAGTCGTGTCCAACTCTGTGCGACCCCATAGATGGCAGCCCACTAGGCTCCCCCGTCCCTGAGATTCCCCAGGCAAGAACACCATTGCCTTCTCCAATGCATGAAAGTGAAAAGTGAAAGTGAAGTCGCTCAGTTGTGACCGACCCTCAGCAACCCCATGGACTGCAGCCTACCAGGCTCCTCCATCCATGGGATTTTCCAGGGAAGAGCACTAGAGTGGGCTGCCATTTCCTTCTTTATATACCTACAGCTGATTCATGTTGTTGTACAGCAGAAACTAACATAGCATTGTAAAGCAGTTATCCACCAATTTTAAAACAAATTATAAAATTTGTAAAAATATTAAAAAGCCAAAAAAGGCCCCAAAGAATTTCTGATGAGCAAACTCCTTAAGAACTACTACTCAACACTATTACCTCATTTTCCAAAGTGGGGGCAATGAGGCAGAATGAAAGGTTTCCTTATTTCTTCAATCATTCAATGAATATGTATTGAATACCTCCTTGCAATTACATCACTGAATAAAACAAAAATACCTGCCCCCATTAAACATTGTTGCTCACTAAGTCCTTGCAGCAAAACCATGGGGGTATTATTCTCACCTTTCCTTTTTTTTTTTTTTTTTTTGAGATAAAGAAACTGAGAAATAGAAGGCTAAGTGAACACAAAGCATATATCATAGAGTCAGGGTTCAGCCTGAGCTTTCCGAGAAGCATCTTTTACCCCAGGGCTGCTAACTGAGGGGCCCTCCTGCAGATAGCCCCTGGGTGATGACATAAGGAATGGCCTCTGTTATCAGAAGCAGGATCAGAGCAAGATGGGGGAAGCCAAGGAAGAGTTCCATGCCAGGCTGAAGAGATTCCAGAATGCTCCACAATCATGGCTGAATCCACTCTTGGGCGCCATGCTCCTCTGGAAATGTTCTCCATTCAGAAAGTCACGCACCCCCCACAGAAGGACAGAAATCATTCCTGACGAAACAGTTGTGTGAAGGGTCTAAGTAGTTATTCCTCTCTCAGGGCCTCAGTGAAGACCAAACTAAGAGGCTAAAACAATGCCTCTGAGATCTCTGCAACTCCTAGGAGTGATGGAGAAAGACATGTACCAACCATTGGCAGAGAGAATAGACACAAGGGGAAATGGATAAAGAAGATGTGGTGTTATATATATATGGTATATGTATACACACACACACACACAGCCACATAATGAAATATTACTTGGCCATAAGAACAGATGAAATTAGGCCATTTGCAGCAACATGGATGGACCTAGAGATTATCATACTACATGTAAGTCAGACAGAGAAAGACAAATGTCATATATTGACTATATGTATAATTTTTAAAAAGAAAAAAATGAACTTATTTACAAAAGAGAAATAGAATCACAGGCATAGAAAATAAACTTGTAGTTACTCCTTGGAAGGAAAGTTATAACCAACCTAGTTCAGTTCAGTTCAGTCGCTCAGTCGTGTCCGACTCTTTGCAACCCCATGAATTGCAGCACGCCAGGCCTCCCTGTCCATCACCAACTCCGGAGTTCACTCAGATTCACATCCATCGAGTCAGTGATGCCATCCAGCCATCTCATCCTCAGTCGTCCCCTTCTCCTCCTGTCCCCAATCCCTCCCAGCATCAAAGTCTTTTCCAATGAGTCAACTGTTTGCATGAGGTGGCCAAAGTACTGGAGTTTCAGCTTTAGCATCATTGCTTCCAAAGAAATCCCAGGGCTGATCTCCTTGCAGTCCAAGAGACTCTCAAGAGTCTTCTCCAACACCACATAGCATATTAAAAGCAGAGATATTACTTTGCCAACAAAGGTCCGTCTAGTCAAGGCTATGGTTTTTCCAGTGGTCATGTATGGATGTGAGAGTTGGACTGTGAAGAAAGCTGAGTGCCGAAGAATTGATGCTTTTGAACTGTGGTGTTGGAGAAGACTCTTGAGAGTCCCTTGGACTGCAAGGAGACCCAACCAGTCTATCCTAAAGGAGACCACTCCTGGGTGTTCATTTGAAGGACTGATGCTGAGGCTGAAACTCCAATACTTTGGCCACCTGATGGGAAGATGCCTGGGTCCAGCCCCGGTGGATCCAGGGTGATTCGCAGGGGGGACGGCGTCGGCGAGGAAAAACTTATTTATTTAGAAATATAAGAATAGATTAGGAAGAAATAGTATAGTAGGAAAATTAAGATGGAGAAAAGAAGGCTGAATAACTTGGTTTACGTGAAAAGCCAATAAAACCTCGAGACAAGAGGTTTGCACCATCTACATTAGGCCACCGGCGTCCGTTTGAATATCGGAGAGTGCCCCGCCCTGGGTTCTCTCTCTTACAGATCTTAGCAGCCGGGACAGGTAAGAAGACATGGCGAGCCTCCGCGCCCCAGATGGGAATTCAGCCAGAAATTAGAGAAAATAGGAGACACGGGGGAAGCCCAGCATCAGTGCAAGGCTCTTCAAGAGGGAAGGGAAGGGGAAAAGGGGGGAAAAAGGGGGGAAAGGGAAAAAGGGGAAAAAAGGGGGAGTTTATTTTTCAAAATCAGCTTATATACCCCAAGTTGTACATAATAGAATATGCAGAGTTATGCAGAGGTAGCAGTCCTGACCCTCATTGAGACAAGGCTTTCTTTTTTGCATACTCTCCTGTTACAAAAGTCCCAGGTGGTTTACATTACCTTCTGGCCAAGAGGCCTATTAACATTTCTATGGCTCTCTTCTGATGAAGTTTTGTTAACCAGAAGATTCATTTGTGTTAATCTTTCCAAAGTCTGAATGCCACTCTCAGAAAACACTAAATAAAAATACAGCAATTTGTAATAAAGGAAGTACAGTGATTTATAGCAAAGAAAAAGTAACTTACTCAAAAGTCTAGTATTGCTAACATCAAAACTACTATATATCCTTTTCCATATCCCATTTACATTGATTACATCTTTCCGGGTGCCTGATAGATAAAAAATAAGGAGGCCTGGCAGCAATCATTGAGTTAACTGTGAAATCCTGTCACCAATATAAATTTGAAAAGGCTCTGAAACTTTAAGATACTTTAAGGCTTTTGTGCCCCTCACAGTTGGGAAGTTGTGAGCAATTCACAAGCTTGTAGAAGGTCAGGGGAACTTGTTAGGCAGGTTAGAGCATTATCAAAGGGGGGTTGGGCTGAAACACTTTCAAATGTAGGAAACCAAAGCTCAGAATTAACTTTTTCCAGAGAAAATCAGAAAATAATGGGAAAACAGACAAATTCTTATTTTGGGGGGCACATGTTCAGGAAAAACCAGGGAGAAATCCGATGACTCAAATTGCCCTGCCATCTGAGTTTGCCACGTGACCCTGTCACAGGTGGGATTCCTCACTCTGGCTCCCGACAGGAAAAGTCGACTCACTGGAAAAAACCCTGAGGCTGGGAGGGATTGGGGGCAGGAGGAGAAAGGAACGACAGAGAATAAGATGGATGGATGGTATCACCAACTCAATGCACATGTATTTGGGTGAACTCCAGGAGTTGGCGATGGACAGGGAGGCCTGGCGTGCTGAGATTCATGGGGTTGCGAAGAGTCAGACACGATTAAGTGACTGAACTGAACTGAAAGAGGGGAAGAGATAATAAGGAGTTTGGAATTAGCAGATACACACTACCATAAATAAAGTAGATAAACAACAGGGTCCTACTGTCTAGCACAGGAAATTATATTTCAATTCAGTTCAGTTCAGTCGCTCAGTCGTGTCCAACTCTTTGCCACCCCATGAACCGCAGCACGCCAGGCCTCCATGTCCATCACCAACTCCCAGAGTCGACCCAAACCCATGTCCATTGAGATGGTGATACCATCCAACCATCTCTCCTCTGTCGTCCCCTTCTCCTTCCACCCTCAATCTTTCCCAGCATCAGGGTCTTTTCAAATGAGTCAGCTCTTCACGGGAGGTGGCCAAAGTATTGGAGTTTCAGCTTCAACATCAGTCCTTCCAATGAACACCTAGGACTGATCTCCTTTAGGATGGACTATCATATAATAACCTATAATGGAAAATAATCTGAAAAAGAATATATATATATATATGTATGTATAACTGAATCACTTTGTTGTACATCAGAAATACTATAAATCAATTATACTTCAATTAAAAAAATTTTAAAATACAGAGAGAGAGTCCCACTGGAGCTAGGACTTAGAATCACTTCTGGGTCAATATGAAGAAGCCATTACATCTTCTGTGATGGGAGAACTATAACAGAGCCCTGAACTCAGAGGCATTTCCATGGAGATTTAATAAAACACTGAAAATGCTTCTCATCTTACCTGGCCCACAACAGGTGCTCCACAATGGGCTGATACCTCTGAATTTGTTTCTAAATGTAGTTTCTGAAAGAGTCTAGAATCCTGTAAGTTAGCTGTCTGATAAACCTGTCATTATCTTTTTCTTTTTCTTCCAATTTTTGTTTTGCCAAGAGCAAGCAGAAAAGGCAAAAATAGCATCTTAAGCCAAGGTTGGTGGGGCAGACGGAGCTCGCTGACCTCTGGGAGCTCACCTTATTGCTCACACGCCTCCTTTGCTCTAAGCTGGAAGCTAAAGAAACAGGCTCTTCTCAAGGTCAGGAGAACATCCATGATGAGGTTCTGACACTCAAATAACAAGGAAAGCCCCAAATACTGGAGTTCAAGAGATGGGAACTAGAAACATCCCCAACGGACACACAACTGTAAGAAACGGGGTCAGAGGAAGGTACAGCTAAACTAAGCATTCAAGGGTAGTTAGTTTCTTCGGGAACAACCTGAATGTTAGCAATTGGTAATTAACACTCTCCTATTTAAACAAAGGGGCTTCCCAGGTGGTACAGTGGTAAAGAACCCACCTGCCAACGCGGAGACACAGGTTTGTTCCCTGGGTTGGGAAGATCCCCTGGAGAAGGGAAAGGCAACCCACTCCAGTATTCTTGCCTGGAAAATCCCATGAACAGAGGGACAGCAACAACAAAATCTAAACAAAATGCTAAACTCTTGGCACATCCCATAGGACGCCTGGCTTGTACCACCATAAGCCCCATGATTGTGCCATCCATTGATCAGGTCTGCAGAAAAAAACTCTTAAGACTCAAGGGAGCCACCCATGAAAACTCAAACCAATATAATGACAACAGTGTTATATTACTATACTTGCTAAGTTCAGAAGAACTACTCAAGATACCCAGTTTTTAGATACAAAAAGAAAGGCAAGAGCTTTACATGAATCCAGTAAACTGGGAAACAGTCAAATACTTGGAGAAAGTACACCCTGGGAAAATTATGGGCACCAACAGAACACTAACAAAAGCCTCTACTTCTAGATTCTGGGGTCTTGCCTGGCGGCTCAGACGGTAAAGAATCTGCCTGGGTCAGGAAGATCCCCTGGAGAAGGGAGTGGCTTCCCACTCCAGTATCCTTGCCTAGAGAATTCCATGGACAGAGGAGCTTGGTGGGCTATAGTCCCTGGGGTCACAAAGAGTTGGACAGGACTGAGCGACTAACACTTACACTTTTTTACTGGTTTCCAGTGATATAAAGTGGGTCTCTGTAAAGCTTCTGGGAGAAATACTCTGAGAAAGGATTCAAAAAGGGTTCAAAGTCATTCTAGGCTTAATGAGAGCCAGGTCAACGTACTTCTCTGGCCAAGCAGGGCCAGACTTCAAAGGCACGTGAAACCTCCAGGTACTGGACACCATGGAGAACTGCCCTCTTCAGATGACTCACTGAGCAAAGGAGGATGGGCATAGGCTTGTCCCGGGAGACAGGGCCAGGGCCAGAAACCAGGCGCCTTCTGCTCTTGCTGTTCCACCTCACCAGACTCCCCAGAACCCCTCGGGCAGGCAATGCAGAAGCCCGGGGGGAAAAGCAGCAGCATACAGCAGCAGGAGCTAGAAGATCCACAGCCACCATTTCTAGAACTTTGCCCATTGGCTCCCTTATGGAAAACGTTCTCTCAGATAGTGAAAGTCTCAACTCCTTAACTGTAAAAAGAAGTCAAAAATCGAACATCAAACAGAGGCCTGGGTTTAAATGCAGCTGTACGTGACCTTGATCTCAACTGATTACTTAAATCAAGAAAATGGGCAAAAGGCAGAAACAAACCCAAGTGTCCACTGACAGATGAATGGAGAAATACGATGTGGTTTATTCATGCAAGGGAGTATTGCTCAGCTTTACATAGGAAGGCAATTCTCACACATGCAACAGCGTGAATGAATCTTGAGGAGATTGTGAAGTAATGTGAAATAAGCAAGTCACAAAATGATAAACACAGTACGATTCTACTTACACAAGGTACCTAATGAGTAGTCAAATTCATAGAGACAGAGAGTAGAATGCTGGTCACCAGGGCTGGAAGGAGGGAGGAAGTCGATTTGTCTAATGGGTGTGCAGACTCAGTCTGTTTTTTTTTCCAATTTTTATTGGAGCTTAGTTGTTTTACCACGTTGTGTTAGTTTCTGCAACACAGCAAAAGGAATCAGTCTTATGTATACATGTCATTTCAGTTCAGTTCAGTTGCTCAGTCGTGTCCGACTCTGCGACCCCATGAACTGCAGCATGCCAGGCCTCCCTGTCCATCACCAAGTCCTGGAGTTCACCCAAACCCATGTCCATCAAGTCGGTGATGCCATCCAACCATCTCATCCTCTGTCATCCCCTTCTCCTGCCCTCAATCTTTCCTAGCATCACAGTCTTTTCCAATGAGTCAGCTCTTCGCATCAGGTGGCCAAAATATTGGAGTTTCAGCTTCAACATCAGTCCTTCCAATACATATATCCCCACTTTTTTAGATTTTCCTCCCATTTAGGTCTCCACAGAGCATTGAGTAGAGTTCCCTGTGCTCGACAGTAGGTTCTCATTAGTTATCTGTGGAGACTTGGTCTTGAAAGATGAAGAAATCTGGGACTGGTTACACAACAATGTGGATGTATTTAACATGACTAAACTGTACCTTTAAAAGTGGTTAAGATGGTTCATTGTATGTGTATTATACCACAATTTAAAAATTTTTTAAGTATGTCTTTTTAAAAAATCAACAGAGTGATACACAAGCCCAGGGCTTGAAACAAGATTTAGACAATATAATGTCCATAATCTAAACATAGGACCTGGCACACAAGAGGCGTTTAAATAAATATTTGTGACTCCCATTGCCTTATTTTCAAAATAAGAAATCAAGCTGTATTTACAACACAGAAACAGATTCACTGACATAGGAAACAAATTTATGGCTATCAAAGGGAAAAGGGGGGCAGAGGAGGGATAAGTTAGGAGTATGGGATTAACAGGCTTCCCAGGTAGCAGCAGAGGTAAAAGAACCCACCTGCAGGGTCGGGAAGATGCCCTGAGGAGGGCCCAGGCACACACTCCAGTGTCCTGCCTGGAGAAGCCCGTGGACAGAGGAGCCTGGCAGGCTACAGTCCCTGGGGTCACACCCAGCAGGGGTAGCACGGGATTAACAGATGCACACTATTACATATAAAATAGATAAATGACAAGGATTTACGGCACAACAAAGAGAACAATAGTCAATATCTTGTAATAACCTACAATGGAAGATAATCTGAAAAGAATACATATATATAATACATATAATATAATACATATAATATAACTGAACCACCTTGCTGGACACCCGACACTAACACAGTATTGTGCATCAACTACACTTCAATTAAAAGGAGAGAAAGCTGTGACCCAGACAAGCTAAGTGCCCAGAAGAGTGCCCAGAAGAGAAACCACAGCAGTTAGAAACTCTGGAGTCAGAATCCCCTGAGGCAAACCTGGTTTCTCCACTTAGCCTCCAGTTTGGCCTGAGGATAGTCACCCAGCCTCCATGCAGGCAGCTGAAGAGCCCAGAGCTCAGAGGAGACCATTCTGAGAATAACTGTGTGGACAGAGCCTAGGAAAGTGCCCAGGACGCACCTAAGGACTCATAAATGTGAGCCTCATTGGAAGAAACAGGGCAAAGTGGGGACAAACCCTGCATGGCTGACCTCCAGGCCACTGCCTTGATCCCGAGAACCAGGCTGCCACTCACACCAACTGGCACAACTGGAAAGAAGAGTCCACATCCTGCCTCCCAGAGTTGCAGGGTGACCATGGCTCCAAAGCCACCTTCTCCTGAGTGCATGTGTATGTGTGCATGGGGTCGGGGCAGGGGGGCATCACCCAGGCAGCCTCCACCTGGGCTCCCTGCCCTGTCTCCTCCTGCTCTTCCCACCCCCTCTTCCCATCTGTGTGGTGAGGAGAAGGTCAGCAAGCACAGCCGTGTCCTGCTCTTCTCACCGAAACTCCACATTAAAGGAAAGCTGGCATCTGCACAGAGATAACAGCAAACTCATTTTCCCTGCAGTTACCCTGGGTGGCCGAGGACAGCTAGCACCTGGGTGAAGGATACAGCCTCCACCATCACCTGCTCTGCAAAGGCGGGTAAGCCTCACAATTCTGCTAAATGTTGCCCCACTGACATCCACAGCCCCCCATACACACACACACACACACACACACACACACTCCTTTAGCCTACTGCTATCACAATGACCCAAGAAACCTGGACCAGTCCATGGCAATGTGTCGCCATAGAACAAGTCAGACACGGGCTTGGATCCCAGCCGTAAGCCCTACAAAGACTTCGGGGTCCTCACTACTGAGCAGACACGCTGCCATACCTGGCTGCTCGACGCTGCTGTAAGGATTGGGATTAATAGACATCCCCACTGCATATTGGGTGCCACCCCCTTGTCCTCCTCCCACTGCTCAAGCCAGCTTCATTGGCTCCCCAACAAATAAACAGAGTGGCTGGAGGTACAAGAGTTACTTCCTCTCACCACCCTGCAGCCAGAAGTAGGCACATTGCACTGCCTGATAGAGAGAAGTTGGGAAGGGAGACATTCCTATGGCCCTGGAAGAGGGGGACCAGATCTGGGCAAGAAGCGGATGTTTGGCAGATCTGGGCAGAAGCACAGACACAGCACCCTGTCTTTAAGAGCTGATGGCTGGTGGAGGAGGTAAGACTTACAAATCCCTAAGAACACAACATGGAAAAGGCTACAACTAAAGTTCACACAAACTGCTACAGAAGTAAAGAAGACTCCACTCACCTCACCTGGGAGCCCAAAGTGGAGGATCCTTGCTATCAGGGAAGGCTTCCTGATGGTGGTGACAGCTGAACCCCGCCAGGAACAATACAGGACTTTCCCAAGGAAGGGGTCAGATGGCAACCACTGAGCAGTAACTCCAGCCCAGCCTGGAGGAACCTGCAATCTCCTGTCTTTCCACTTCTCCAGCAGAGTCATGGTCCCTGTCAACTAGATTATAAACTCACTCAGGGCAGGCCTCCATGACACAGCAGCTCCAGAAGCAGAGTGACCAGGACCACAGAGATGAAACTGAGTGCCAGTCAGAACCCTGGGGTCCCCAGAGAGGCAACATGGGGATGTGGAGGCAAGATAGTCTGGGTTCAAATCCCACCTCTGCCACATGTCCATGGGGGCTACCATGCTGTTGCATGGGAGCCTAATAACCCAAAATCCAAGTTCTTATTCTAAGAGCTGTATCTTCATCGTTACAACAATTCTATTAACACAGAAGGGGCAGTCTAGCAACACAATTGTCAACATTGTTATGAAGAGTAAAAGCTATCAAAACCATAATGATCATTAATGTTACTATTATAGTTTTTTAAAATATTTATTTATTTGACTGTGCCACGTCTTAGTTATGGCATGAGGGATGTTTGAGCTTCGTTGCAGCATGCAAGATCTTTTGTTAATGGCATGTGGAATCTAGTTCCCTGACCAGGGATCAAACCCAGGGCCCCTGCAATGGGAGCATAGAGTCTTAGCCACTGGACCATCAGGGAAGTGGCACTATTACAGCCTTTTGTTTTAGAGCTAAACTGTGTTGAGTTCTTATGATGTGCACAGTCTCACTTAATCCTTACTCATCTACAAGATAAAGACTATTATTTTAACCTATTTTTAAAATTTTTATTTATTTATTTTTTTACTTTACAATATTCTATTGGTTTTGCCATACATCAACATGAATCCGCCACGGGTGTACACGTGTTCCCAATCCTGAACCCCCCTCCCACCTCCCTTCCCATACCATCTCTCTGGGTCATCCCAGTGCACCAGCCCCAAGCATCCTGTATCCTGCATCGAACCTAGACTGGAGATTTGTGTCTTATATGATATTATACATGTTTAACCTATTTTATAGATGAGAACACAGGCACTGAAGTCAGCTGAGTAACCCAAGATGGTGTGAATATGATCCAGAAAGGGCATTCCCTCCACAAGGGGCCTCAGCAGGGTGGCAGATGGAAACATCAGAGCCAACAGATTAGGTAGAGTTCAAGTCTCAGATCTGCTACTCAACAGCTGTTTGACCTTGGGCATGTCATCTCTTTAAGTCTCCCCCCCCCCCCCCCCGGCTGTTTTTTTTTTTTTTTTTTTTTTGTTATAATATTTTTC
>SJXQ01006395.1:425259-485772 GCA_006408695.1 Aepyceros melampus
TTTTTTTTTTTTTTTTTGGTGTGTATGCCCAGCAGTGGGATTGCTGGGTCATAAGGCAGTTCTATTTCCAGTTTTTTAAGGAATCTCCACACTGTTCACCATAATGGCTGTACTAGTTTGCATTCCCACCAACAGTGTAAGAGGGTTCCCTTTTCTCCACACCCTCTCCAGCATTTATTGCTTGTAGACTTTTCGATCGCAGCCATTCTGACTGGAGTGAAATGGTACCTCATTGTGGTTTTGATTTGCATTTTGCTGATAATGAGTGATGTTGAGCATCTTTTCATGTGTTTGTTAACCATCTGTATGTCTTCTTTGGAGAAATGTCTATCTAGTTCTTTGGCCCATTTTTTGATTGGGTCATTTATTTTTCTGGAATTGAGCTGCAGGAGTTGCTTGTATATTTTTGAGGTTAGTTGTTTGTCAGTTGCTTCATTTACTATTATTTTCTCCCATTCTGAAGGCTAACATTTCCATTTTTAACCACCCATTAAAGATCTGCTGCTGCTGCTGCTAAGTCGCTTCAGTCGTGTCCGACTCTGTGCGACCCCATAGACAGCAGCCCACCAGGCTTCCCCGTCCCTGGGATTCTCCAGGCAAGAACACTGGAGTGGGTTGCCATTTCCTTCTCCACATTAAAGATCCCCAACCATCAAAAAGGAGTGCTATCAAATACAAAGGTAGCTACAAAGAGGGTGCCTAATAAAAGCGAATGAACAAACGGAGGGAAGGGGCTGGGAGGAGACCCAATAGCTGCATAAGCAAGGGAGCTGGGCCCTGGGTGATTCAGCTAACTACCCTATGATGGGTGTGGCTAGCTCAGAGAGCTGTTGCCAAGCAACACTAATAAATGATTCCCAAGCAGTCCACAAGCTGGGTTCTGTATAAAGCTTAATCATCTTTAACAAGAGAATCTTGAAACCCTAATGACTGGGATAGAGAAGCCTTCACATGCATGCCCTCGGGCTTCTATTCTGGGCTGTGCTCTGACTCAACCTGTCAACAAGGCCGGCTCCCTCCCCTCTACAGTACCCAGGGGGGAAACAGAACCAACCAGGAAGCTGGCACCCACCTCTCCCACTGGGCAAATAGCCCTGCACTGGCTCTGGACACACAGAGTCACCCGAGAGGGAGAGGGTGCCCTGAAAACTCCTACCCTCCCTCAGACTGGCCTGCTGGCCTGGGCTCTAGGACTCAGTGGGCAGAATTCTCCCAGGAAGAGGAAGATGGCACCACAGCTCTGGATGTGCTTCTATTTCCAAACCCGGAAGCTCGTTTTGGTAGGTTTGCAGCTCCCTGACACAGCTGAAAGTTGCAGGAGGGGCTATGTGGGGTTACTGAATCTTTGCCTTACAGCAGGGCAGGCCATAGCACGGCATTTCAAGTCTTTCATCCTCAGCCTTGTGGTGTAGTAAGGAGAAACACTGTTTGCTTGACAATGTTGTTTGTGCACTAAATGACATAACTTATATTCAGTAGGAACTAGTTTGTATTCTATCTCATGTGTCAAGATGGTCAGACAGGAGGAGATGTAGGTCAAGGCCCCAATCCTGTCCCTACCTTATCAGGGCCATCTGGTCTACCTGTGTCTCACCCACCACCTTGTCACTCAAAGGAGGTGGGGGGCAGGATCTGGTCATACTGCCCACCTGCAATCTCTTGCACACGACCTTCCCAAGTTTATAACCACACTGCTTTTCATCCTGCTGAAAAGAATACAAGGCATATGGAAATTCAACACCAGAATTCACCCCAACAACCTCTCCATCCATATGCTCACACCAGGACCAGGATGTGTGCTGATTACAGGTCTCACACATAAAAATAAATCACCAAGAATTAACATAAAAATGCTTGTCTTAATTATCACACTTCAAAACACACAGATGTAGATGAGATCTAGGGTTCTTCCTATGTTTGATATATGGGTGTGTGCATAGTCAACTAAGGCGTGTCCAACTCTTTGCAATCCCATGGACTGTAGCCTGCCAGGCTCTTCTGTCTGAGGGATTCTCCAGGCAAGAATACTGACATGGGTTGTCATTTCCTTCTCCAGGGGATTTTCTTGACCTAGGAATCGAACTCACATCTTCTGCATCTTCTGTATTGGCAGGTGGATTCTTTACCACAGAGCCACCTAGGAAGCCTTCCCATGTTTTATATTCTATGGTGATTTCTGCTAGGGGTTGACCTGGCTGGAAGGATGGGGCTGACCCAAGGAAAATGATGCTCTCTGTCTGCATTGCTGAAATGGCTTCCGTGTATGTCATCCATCACCCACAGCACTCAATGTCCACCAGACATGGCCTTGTTTTGCTGTGACCTTCCCCAACATGTCCTGAGCAGAATTACCTGGCAACTTCTATCTCCATCCAAGTGGATTCTTTCCACTAAAAGTGCTTCTGTACACTTTGTAACAGTCACCTGCTTAATGCCCCTTTCCAGTAGCTGCCCAACCCCTGGCTGGTCACCAGAAATCACCAGCCACGTCTATTTCCACCCATTAAGTATTTTCTGCATGTCTCCTACATGGCAGGCTCAGCGCACATACAGGACAATGGCCATGGCTGACCTTGAGGGCCTCAAAAACAAATGCAGGACAGCAAGGACCTGAAAACTAAGTGGACTGCCATAAGTGCTTCAGGAGAATTGTAAAAGATGTACAAATTCAAGGCAAGAGTGGGAACAGGGGTCTCAAACCAAGCTGAAGACAAGCTGAATTCAGATAGGGATGGAGAGGGCAGGGAGATCCCTCAGTTCAAAGTGCTAATTTTCATACACGCTCATCCTTCCCTTCTTTTCAGGTCCATTTTCTCCTTGAAGGAAACCCCAGCCCCTCAGTGGACCACTTAGATTGCCACAGCATCTTGCTTGTCAGTTGCCTCCTCTGCGCCCGTTCTGACCCTTTCCGCCTGCTCATCTTCCCCATTCCCTGGGCCCTGACCCAACACTGCACTCTCAGAGTTGGCATTAAGTGCAGCAAGGCTAAAATTAGGGCTGTTTCCATAGATATCTAGACTTCTCTGTAGCAAATCTGCTCAGCTCCCAAGTGGAGAAAAAAAAAATTTTTTTTTCTGTTCTGAATGCAAAGCAACTGGAGATCTGGAGGAATCCCAGGCTTCTCAGGTCTAGACATCTCTGAGCCTTCCTGACCCCATGAAAAGGGAGAGAGGAGGCTTCTTGGACAGCACAGTGGCACCCATAGGGGCCTGACCTCACTAAGCTACATGGCACCAGCAGGAAATAAGCAGGGGCAAACACAGGAGACCCCGCATGTCTGAGCCACCAGTACACACTTGCCCTCACTCCAGGCTGCCCAGGGGGGACCTTCCTGAAGGTGGGTCTACCTCCTTCTCATTTCGGAGATGAGACAATGCAGATCTAGGAAGATGTGTACCTCGGTCACCCTGCAATGGGCCACACCATCCACACTTAGTACATAGGAAACCGGGGTTCAAAGACGGCCAGAGAACCACCCAAGGGCATCCAGCCAGGGCGGTCATCATGACAATGACAATGACAGTAAGAACAACCATAGTTAGTTTACTGACACAGTTTCGGTCAACGTTCTGTGCTCAATGCCCTCCTGGTCCTCCCTTTTCATCCTTGCTATGGGCTAAATTGTCTGCTCAAAAGAGGTATGATGGAGTCCTAACTCCTGGTGGTGGTGCTGTTTTTCAGTCATTAAGTCGTGCCCAACTCTTTGTGCCCCCATGAACTGCAGCACGCGAGGCTCCTCTGTCCTTCACTGTCTCCGAGTTTGCTCAGACTCATGTCCATTGAGTCAGGGGTGCCATCTTGCCATCTCATCCTCTGCTGCCCCTTCTCCTTTTGCCATCAGTCTCTCAGCCTAATTTGGAAACAGTGGCACTGCAGATGTAATGACGATGAGATCATACTGAAGGAGAATGGGCCCTCAAACCACTACGACTGATGTCCCTATAAAAAGACGGCCACGCGAAGACAGACACACAGAGAGAGGCATGTGATGACAGAGCATTAGAGTGATACAGCTACAAGCCAAGGAACATCAGACTGTTAGCAAATGACTGGACATTAGGAAGAGGAGAGGATGATTACCCTACAGGCTTTAGAGGGACTTGGGGCCTGGTGATACACCTTGATTTTTAATTTCTAGCCTCCCAAAATGGGAGACAATACATTTCTCTTTTGGGGGCCACCTAGTTCGTCCTCTACATACAAACCTTCAAGTTGCAAACTTTCAAAGATGCAAATGTACATTCCACTGACATCAGGCATGAGTGACACCGCAGCATACCCTCCGCCTCCTGCTGCTGCTGATCATTTAGCTCTACCATCTCCCACCTCCTCTCGCTCCTCCAGTCAGTAACTATTCTTGCCTATTCAGGCAATGCCAGCCCCTGTATGCCAGCTATTGTACTTTATTACTGTGCTTTTCAAGATACTGTACTGTAAGATTAAAAGTGCTTCTTTTTTTTTTTGTTTTTATGTATTATTTGCATGAAAAGTATTATAAACCTATTACAGTATAGCTACCGTGCTACTTGGGTACCTAGGCTAACTTTGTTATTGTGTGTGTTAAGGTGCTCCAGTTGTGTCTGACTCTGTGTGACCCTATGGACTGCAGCCCCTCAGACTCCTCTGTCCAGGGGATTCTCCAGGCAAGAGTACTGGAATGGGTCGCCATGCTGTCCTCCAGGGGATCTTCCTGATCCAGGGATTGAACCTGCTTCTCTTATGTCTCTTGCACTGGCAGGTGAGTTCTTTACCACCTGGGAAGCCCAACGTTGTTGGATTTACAAACAAACTGGACTTATGAATGTACTCTGTGAACATTTGTATGTAGGGGACTTAGTATATTTTGTTACAACAGCCACAGGAAACTAACACAATCCTCATCACACTTTGATGAAGACTTAGGTACTAAAAAGTCAGGTTTTACACGAGGGCTTTGAAGCTTAATTAAAAGCAAATATTACCAATAACAAATACCAACATGGTGCAAGGTGTTTTACATAAAGTAGTAACTTGTTTAATCCCCACAAAAATCCTAGCCCTACACCAACCCCATGAAGCCATCCCACTTTAAGAAAGAATAAAGAAAGTAAGGAGAGAGAGGTTAGGTAATTTGCCTGAGGTCACACAGCGTTTAAGTGGTGAAGTCAGGATTCAAACTCAAACCCAGAATCTATCCTCTTAACCACTATAACTACCAAAAGCCAGAAGAGTATTGAGTCTGGGCCTGAACTCAGGTGGTCTGGTTTCAACTCATGTATCCTCTTTCTGCTTTGCCGTCCACCTGCCAAACAGAATGTTCTGTACTGAGCTGCCCCTTAAAATGCTTATCTGGTGACACAAACAAATTGATCAAATGAGCAGTGGCTTGCATACATCCCATGAGTTCAAATTAAATTTAAATTAGCTCATTTTAGCAATTGAGACTGACCCAGGTCCATATGGACAACAGAAATCAGGAAATGAGTAACTAGGTAATTGGAGCCCTAAACAGGCTGAGTGACATGAAGATGCTCCCCTACAAAGCTTTCAGGTACTAACCATTTCAGTAAACATTTAATGAGCACCTACTATGTGCCAGTACAGTGTCAGGTAATAGCAGCATAAATGACATGACCCCAGCCCAGGAGGGACACGCCCATGATCAAGTTGTCATATATCCTGAGAAGTCTTAACTCTGAAGTCAGAACAGAGGTGCTGTTGGAAGACCTAGTTCATGGTTTCAGAGCAGGTGACATCTGAAATGCATCTTTAATTTCAAGCTTATTCTTATTTTAAGGCTAATCTAACCCTACCTCTTTGCAACACATACAAACACACCCATCTTTCTTTCCCCTCTCCTTCCTCCTTTCTAGCCTTCTTTATGCAACTTTCCCCTTAAATACTAGATTTTTTTCACTGCATGAACCACGAGCATGCATGCCAAGCTGCTTCAGTCATGTCTGATTCTTTATGACTCTACAGACTGTAGCCCACCAGGCTCTTCTGTTCATGGGGATTCTCCATGCAAGAATACTGGAGTGGATTGCCATACCCTTCTCCAGGGGAATATTCCTAACCCAGGGATCAAACCCACATGTCTTAGGTCACCTGCATTGCCAGGCAGATTCCTTAACACTAGCATCTCTGGGAAGCCCACAGGCAACCAACAGGATAGTCAGCAATAATCATTGTTTGTGACTTCTCATCCATAATGAAAGGAACAGAAGTAATTGGTCATCTTCAGAAAAAAACAGTTAGGGCCAGAGTCTTGAATAACTAAAGTTAATAGGTAACCAGTGATGGTTAGTGTTAAATCAGCTAAACTGTTGTTTAGCTGCTCAGTCGTCTAAGACTCTTTTGCGAACCCATGGACTATAGCCCTCCAGGCTTCCCAGTCCATGGGATCTCCCAGGCGAGAATACTGGAGTGAGTTGGCATTTCCTACTCCAGGGCATCTTTGTGACCCAGGGATCGAACCCAAGTTTCCTACACTGGCAGGTGGGTTCTTTACAACTGAGCCACCAGGGAAGTCCTCAGCTAAACTCTCTATCCCTTGATTAACAGATGTAGAGATAGTCTATTCTACCAACAATGGAGGAGAACACAGCCCTGGAAGAAAGGATGGGGACACAGGTGGTGGAAGGTATGCCAGGAAGGAGGGGATATGGGTTCCTGGGAGCCAAAGAAGAAAGATCTAGAATAAAAATGTGCCCTGCCACCAATTTTCAGCCAGCTACTCACCCACCCACAGGGTCACACCCCACCCAGCTAGCTGGCACAGCCATCACTTGGCAGGTGGTTAGCAGAAAGACTGCAGGCTCTGACTTGACCCAGACCTCTGCTATCTGCACTGTAAACAGGACACAGAGAACCTGCCTGATAGGCGTTCCCAGCACCTGGGAATGTTACAGAGCACAGACACGCAATCCACGTTAGCCACGACAGTGTTGAATAAACACAGTCTTCACCATCAGTGAACCTCACGATCCTATTCCGTTATCCTCGCCATCACCATCACCATCACTGCCACCAAAGCTGTACACAAGCTTTGGGCAAGTCATTTACAGCCCTGGGCTTGAATTCCACATTGGGGAAGCGAGTTCTCATGGACCGTGAGGACAATATGTGACACTTGGTCACAGTGAGGCCAGGTCTCGCTCACACCAGAAGCTGGCCCAACTGGAGTGATTCTGGGGCCACGGTAAAGAGCGTGGCATTGGTCTCACCGAGTAAACAAACAAGCCCCTTCCACTAAAATCGGATCCTGTGAACAGAAAACATGCCCACTCACCTCTGCCCTGCACTAGGGAAGCTGCCCCCCAGAAGGGCTTAGAGTCAACCGCCTCTGGCAGCCTCGTTGATCTCCTGGCCCCGAAGGACATGCAACCTCGAGCCTGAAGCAGCTGGACTCTGTGCTTGGGTTTATTATTTCTGCACTGCTCACAAAAAGCCCTTGGATCTGCATGAGTATTTCTTTTTTTAACCCCTGGCATGAGCATCGCACAACAGAGGCACGCCTCCATCAGCTTGAGCTGTCCCCTGACTAACAAAGCACCGCGAGGTTCAGGGTGTGGTCTCTGCTGAAAGAGGTCAAACAGTGCCGCTCCGGCCCCGGGGCCTGGCATCCCCAGGAAGCTCTGATGTGGGAGGGCAATGCTGCACACATCCCGACTGAACCACCCAGCAGACCCAGCTCAGCGAGCTCGTCACCCTCTGGCCTGAGAGGTGACAAAGCTGAGGAGCACTAGGTCAGGATTAGGAAACTGCCACGCTTTAGCTTCGTGGCCAACAGCGGGCCTCCGCCAGCCAGTTACAAATGAAACTATCTATGGAACAGAAACAGAATCACAGACATAGAGGGACTTCCCTGGAGGTCCAGTGTTTAAGAGTCCCTGCTTTCACTGCTGGGAGCATGAGTTCAATTCCTGGCGGGAGAACTAAGATCCCACATATTGCACAGCATAGCCAAAAAATTAACAAATAAAAATAAATTTTAAGTAAGCATCTTTAAAACTAAAAATAATAATCATGGACATAAAGAATATACTGGTGGTTACCAAGAGGAGGGGGCTGGGGGAAGGATGGAGTGGGAAATTGGGGTCAGCAGATGTAAGCTTTTATAGAGAGAATGGATAAACCACCAGGTCGTACTGTACAGCACAGAGTACTATATTCAATATCCTATGATATGGGACTTCCCTGGTGGCGCAGTGGATAAGAATCCTCCTGCCAGTGCAGGGGACACGGGCTCGATCCCTGTTCCGGGAAGATTCCACATGCCATGAAGAAACTGGGCCTGCGTGCCCCCACCACCGAGCCCAAGTGCTGCAACTGCTGAAACCCACGCGCCTGGAGCCCCTGCTCTGCAGCAAGAGAAGCCACCACAGTGAGAAACCCAAGCATCGCACTGAAGACCCAGCACAGCCAAAAATAATAAATAAATGAAAATTTAATAAACTAAGAAAATCTCTAACCAAAAAAAAAAAAAAATTGCTATGATCAACCACAATGGAAAAGAACATTAAACAAAAGTGTCTATGTGTATAATCGAATCACTTTGCTGTTAACCACAACCTTGTAAATCAACTATGGTTCAATTTTTTTTTAATTAATTAAAAAAACACCTTGTAGAGCCTTTCTCCTATCGACTCGCATTCTTGACCCTCCCACGGCTGCATCTCACATTCCTCTCCCGGCTCCCACCAGGCCGAGGATCTGCTTCCTGCGAGGTCTTGCCCCATCTTGCTCATGCCACAAAAATCCAAGTTCAAGTCACCCACTGTACCCGCCTCCTCCTCCAACTCCACTCCTGCCCCCTGCCCTGCCCTCTCCCTCTCCCACCCTGAGAGTTTGTCCCCACTGTCTATTCCATCCTGTATTTTTTCTCTCTCTCCCTGCCCCCTTATGCCTCTCTTCTGGTCCTCTGTGTTCCTACCTCTGCTCAGAGAACTTAAATGAGAAAATGTTTGTACATTATTTCTGCAGACTGCACTGTGCTGTCCTACCTTTGTCAAATCCCAAACCTCATCTTTCCTCGATGATTTGGGCCTTTGTGAGAGTTGATACAGACACCAAGGGCGGGCCACAAGAGGGACAGCCAGCTGGGGTGACGGGCATACTTCCCATGCAGGACACACAGCATAGGCACAGATGAAGAAGCAGGTTCCCCCTGCTCCAAAGATGCCACCACGAAGGCCCTCACCCACCAAGGCACCTTGTCTTTCAGGAGCACGGCCAACAGCCTTGCTGAGAAAAGCAGCACCTCTAACTGGATCTGATCTCAAAACTTTTGCACAGAGGACATGACCCAAACAATAAGGTGACAGAGATGTAGAGGCTGGAATGGGGCAATGCACTCAACGGACACTGTTTGTCTTAGTAGCTCAGTCGTGTCCGTGTCCAATTCTTTGCGACCCCATGAACTGTGTCCTGCAAGTCTCCTCTGTCCATGGGATTCTCCAGGCAAGAATACCAGAGTGGATAGCCATTCCCTTCTCCAAGGCATCTTCCCGATTCTCCCACATTACAGGCAGATTCTTTACTATCTGGGCCACCAGGGAAGCCCTCAACAGACATAGTTATGTCTATTATTTTAAAAGAGTCATAAAATAAAATTCATCTTGTTTCTACTGGAACAATTTTGGTGGGAAGGCTGTTCTGAGATACATTCACTCTTTAGGCGATAAATCCTAAATAAGCCAATCAAGGCCTTGATCACCATTCATCGGAAAACATGCCATCAGGCAGCTCTGGGTTCATATCCCACCTCTGCTACAGGGCCAGGAACCCACCCTATCTGTGCCTCAGTTTCTTGGTCTGTAAACTAAGAATACTAAGCCACCTCAGTTGTTTTTGACTCTCTACGGTCCCAAGCACTGCAGCCTACCAGGCTTCTTCTATCCATGGGATTCTCTAGGCAAGAATACTGGAGTGGGTTACCATTTCCTCCTCTAGGAGATCTTCCCGACACAGGGATTGAATCAGTGTCTCCTCTATCTCCTGAACTGTCAGGTGGATTCTTCACCACTGCACCACTGGGGAAGCCCACTAAACCACCTAGAATACCTGATATTGACCCTATACACACCTTCATCATTATTTGCTGTTGTTGTTCAGTTGGTAAGTGTCTGACTCTTTGTGACCCCCATGGACTAGAACATGAGCCAGGCTTCCCTGTCCTTCACTATCTCCCAGAGTTTGCTCAAACTCATATCCATTGAGTCAGTGATGCCATCCAGCCTTTCCCTCCTACCTTCAATCTTTCCCTGCATCAGGGTCTTTTCCAATGAGTCAGGTCTTCACATCAGGTGGCCAAAGTATTGGTGCTTCATCATTGTTATGTGAACATTTATTGAGACTTCAACATGTCAGACAGTAAGTATCTAACGTAGATTAATTCATTAACACAATAACCCTCACTGGGGACTGTTATGATCCCATTTCACAGATGGACAGAGAAGTTGAGTAACTTGCCCAAGCTCACACAACTGAGCTGAGAATGTAGACTCCACCTGTAGACAGTCTAGCTCCAGACCTACACTGTCCAATCTCCAATATTAGGCTCAGTGGACAGCAAAGAGTAAGTTGTTCAACAGCTCAGTTGATAGCATTATCATAATATACTGTCTTTATTTCTATAAACACCACTGCCTCCAGGAGGGTGATTTTTATTTTGCCTTTTTGAATTAAATTTCCACCATAGGGGCACAAAACCTAGTGTAATCACTTATGTTTCTGCCTGCTATCCATTCCCATCCTGTGGAAAGAAAGCTGGGCTCAGGGAACTGCCTGCCTACGCACAGCTTCACAGGTCAGGCTGCACTCTCTGAGCTGGAGAGGCTGGGGGGTATCTGTACTCTAGAATTGTTGGCAAATCTCTCTGTGGCCAAGGCCAACTGCAGAATGACAGCCACCACCTGTCACTCTCAACTGGGAAGTGGTGGGGGCAGAAGGCCATTCCACACGGAGAGGAAAGCTCCCCAGCCTGACACAGATAGGCCCACCTCCGACCATTCCCAGGGGCCTGCAAGCTGGACGGGGACTGCCATCCCCCCGCTCCATCCTGAGCAAGCGTTGACTGGTGTTGAAATCCATCATGCTCTGGGCAGCAGCCCCAGCTGTGCCCCCAGAGCCAACCAGCGCCTTCAGCTTGAACTTGGCAGCACACCGTCCTTCCACTGTGGTGGGAGGGAGCTGTTTGCCTCTGTTTAATTGAAAGCTTCTCCCACCAGAGCCTGAGCACATTTGTCAGCAGCCAGGGGAGATGGGAAGCATGGGGCCACAGGAACACCCCTCCCTGCTCCATATGCTGACGCCTCCTGCAGTCCTACCCAGGATGGGCTCCACCAGCCAAGTCATTCTGGCAGGGGAGGTGGGCCTTTTGTCTCCATGGGCCTGGACGCATGCCTTCAGGACAAATCCAATACAGCACCATGGTAGCCACACCCAGATACTGTGAAATCCAGCAATTTCAACCTGAGCATCCCATCCTCCGGACTGTAGGCAAAACGTCGGAGAAGAAAACCCAGGGGGTGGTCAAGAGCATAGATTTTGGCACACCACAGCTCTGTGTCTGAATCACTAACATATTCTCAAGCCATGAGATCCAGACAAGCTGCACAGCCTCTGAGTCATTCTCATCTATGCAATGGACAGGATAACCAGCCTAGAACCCAAACCCTGGAGACCATAACCCCATAACTCCAATATTTAGAATTCACTCAAAGGCATGGGCACAAAAAGGTAGTCCATTAAGTCAGAAACCAGGAGGGCAAGCACCTTTGCGAGGGGCAAGGAGGCAGAGGTGAGGGCCAGGGCAGGGGGTAGGAGGGGCAGGTGCCCAGGGATACTGGTAATGTCCTACTTCTTGATCTGGGAGCTGGTTATACAGGTGGACTCCCTTTGTAAAAATATGCCAAGTTTCACACTGCATGCTTCTTGTACTTTGCTGCTTGTAGAATAAACAATATTGTAGAATATGTTCAATTTTTAGAATTTATGAGAAAAAACAAACAAAGCTTTGGGAGGGATGTATAAACCAGCCTTTGACCTAAGCTCAAAGAATGAACACTGGATCTGAACATGCCAGATGGGCCATGTGGGCCCCTTCCCCCAGGGCTTATCACAAGTTCCGTTCAGTTCAGTCTCTCAGTCGTGTCCAACTCTTTGCAAACCCATGGACTGCAGCACACCAGGCTTCCCTGTTCATCACCAACTCCTGGAGCTTCCTCAAACTCATGTCCATCGAGTTGGTGATGCCATCCAACCATCTCATCTTCTGTTGTCCCCTTCTTCTCCTGCCTTCAATCTTTCCCAGCATCAGGGTCTTTTCCAAAGAGTCAGTTCTTTGCATCAGGTGGACAGAGTATTGGAATTTCAGCTTCAGCATCAGTCCTTCCGATGAGTATTCAGGACTGATTTCCTTTACAATTGACTGCTTTGAGTTCCTTTAGAATGGACTGGTTGGATCTCCGTGCAGTCCAAGGGACTCTCAAGAGTCTTCTCTAACACATTTCAAAAGCATCAATTCTTTGGTGCTCAGCTTTCCTTAGAACCCAATTCTCACATCCATACATGACTACTGAAAAAACCATAGCTTTGACTAAACGGACCTTTGTTGGCAAAGTAATGTCTGCTTTTTAATATGTTGCCTAGGTTTGTCATAGCTTTTCTTCCAAGAAGCAAGCATCTTTTAATTTCATGGCAAATTATTTTAAAGCCATCACATAATGACCCAGTGAAATCTGTAGACCACCCCCCCCCAGTGGATTTAGGGCTGTCCTATCCAGTGATGCCAACCCATCCTCACTGGCTTGCACAAATATTCACTGAGCAGCTACTGTGGGCCAAGCATGGACCCAAAACTAAGAATGCTCCTTCTTTCAAAAAGGCTTCCTTTCAGGTGCCTCCAGAAGACTCCTGGGGCTTTCTCACCTGCAGCTCTCCCTCCTAGTCCATGCCTATTGGAAGCCATGAGTCTGGTTATGATTTTTTTTCCTCCAAGATTTTCTGAGGCATACAGCGCAGCAGGGTTCTGATGCACATGTATCATCTCTAGGTCAGGCTCTTCAACCTCTCTAAGCCTCAGTGTTCTCTTTTTGAAAATGGGAGTCATGACTCCCCCTTAGGGTTCTGCTGCTGCTGCTGCTGCTGCTGTCACTTGAATTATATAAGACGACACAGTAAAATGTTTAGAGTAGTGCTTGGCATATAGTAGGCACTTAATGCACTCTGGCTGTTTTCATTAATTTCTGCGAATTCCCAGTGAGCTGTGTCTTTTGCTACATCTGTCCATGAAATTTACCTCTGTCTTCTTTTCTCATGAAACCCTACCAACCCAGAGCATCCACAGGTCATTTACCTTCTCAGAAAGGGGACCCAAATAAGGGAGAGAGAGACAGAGAGGAGGGATGGGGATGGGGATAGAAGGAGGATGGAAATTCACTTTCTCTGTGGAACCACTTTACCTTTGGCTTTGGTTTCTACCAACGTGGATACTGTCCAATACAGTAGCCATAACTACATGTGGCTACTGAGCACCTGAATTCTGCTATACATGTCAAACATATACGGGCTTTCAAAGACTTTGTATGAAATGAAGAGTTAAAATATCTCAAGAATTTTTAAGATATACTTGCCTATATTGACATATTACTAAAATTAATTTCACCTATTTTAATTTCATGGCAAATTATTCTTAAAGCCATCACATAATGACCCAGTGAAATCTGTAGACACCCTCCCCCCCCCCAGTGGATTTAGGGCTGTCCTATCCAGTGATGCCAACCCATCCTCACTGGCTTGCACAAATATTGTTCTTTTTTGTACAGAAGAACTGTACAAAAAAGATCTTCATGACCCAGATAATCATGATGATATGTTGACTAATCTAGAGCCAGACATCTTGGAATGTGAAGTCAAGTGGGCCTTAGAAAGCATCACGACGAACAAAGCTAGTGGAGGTGATGGAATTCCAGTAGAGCTGTTTCAAATCCTGAAAGATGATGCTGTGAAAGTGCTGCACTCAATATGCCAGCAAATCTGGAAAACTCAGCAGTGGCCACAGGACTGGAAAAGGTCAGTTTTCATTCCAATTCCAAAGAAAGGCAATGCCAAAGAATGCTCCAACTACCGCACAATTGCACTCATCTCACATGCTAGTAAAGTAATGCTCAAAATTCTCCAAGCCAGACTTCAGCAATATGTGAACCGTGAACTCCCTGATGTTCAAGCTGGTTTTAGGAAAGGCAGAGGAACCAGAGATCAAATTGCCAACATCCGCTGGATCATGGAAAAAGCAAGAGAGTTCCAGAAAAACATCTATTTCTGCTTTATTGATTATGCCAAAGCCTTTGACTGTGTGGATCACAGTAAACTGTGGAAAATTCTGAAAGAGATGGGAATACCAGACCACTTGACCTGCCTCTTGAGAAATCTGTATGCAGGTCAGGAAGCAACAGTTAGAACTGGACATGGAACAACAGACTGGTTCCAAATAGGAAAAGGAGTACGTCAAGGCTGTATATTGTCACCCTGCTTATTTAACTTATATGCAGAGTACATCATGAGAAATGCTGGACTGGAAGAAACACAAGCTGGAATCAAGATTGCTGGGAGAAATATCAATAATCTCAGATATGCAGATGACACCACCCTTATGGCAGAAAGTGAGGAGGAGCTAAAAAGCCTCTTGTTGAAAGTGAAAGAGGAGAGTGAAAGCTCAACATTCAGAAAACGAAGATCATGGCATCTGGCCCCATCACTTCATGGGAAATAGATGGGGAAACAGTAGAAACAGTGTCAGACTTTGTTTTTTTGGGCTCCAAAATCACTGCAGATGGTGACTGCAGCCATGAAATTAAAAGGCGCTTACTCCTTGGAAGAAAAGTTATGACCAACCTAGATAGTATATTCAAAAGCAGAGACATTACTTTGCCGACTAAGGTCCGTCTAGTCAAGGCTATGGTTTTTCCTGTGGTCATGTATGGATGTGAGAGTTGGACTGTGAAGAAGGCTGAGCGCCGAAGAATTGATGCTTTTGAACTGTGGTGTTGGAGAAGACTCTTGAGAGTCCCTTGGACTGCAAGGAGATCCAACCAGTCCATTCTGAAGGAGATCAACCCTGGGACTTCTTTGGAAGGAATGATGCTAAAACTGAAGCTCCAGTACTTTGGGCACCTTATGCGAAGAGTTGACTCATTGGAAAAGACCCTGATGCTGGGAGGGATTGGGGGCAGGAGGAGAAAGGGACGACCGAGGATGAGATGGCTGGATGGCATCACAGACTCAATGGACGTGAGTCTGAGTGAACTCCGGGAGTTGGTGATGGACAGGGAGGCCTGGCGTGCTGCGATTCATGGGGTCACAAAGAGTCGGACACGACTGCGCGACTGAACTGAACTGAACTGATTTCTTTTTACTCTTTTTTTTTTCAATATGACTACTGGAAAATTTTAAATCTCATATGTGTCCTGATATATATTTCTACTGTGCAGCATTGTTTCAGCTTATCAATGTGTCTTCGTACACAAAGGCAGTTTTCTCTTTCAAAGGAATTTTCATCCCAGTTCTTAAATGTTTCCTCTCGATACAGAAATATATTTTAGACCAAATTCCATGGATATAGAAACTGAGCCTGGGAGAGATGAAGTGACCTACCTAAGGGTATGAGGCTGACCATTGGAAGAGCCAGAATTCGACCCCAGGTCCAGTGAGGTGCTGAGCTGAGCTCTTGACTCATTTTATTCCTGTCTCCAAATCTCGAGATACTGATCTTGAGATGGTGGTCTCTCCACACAGTCACCCCAGGAAAGAATAAACTGTCTGTTACTTGTCACCAGGACCATCAGTGGGTGGCTCTGTTTTAAAGGTTAAGACTGTCTGATACCTTGAGGGGGGCAAGGAGGAACGTGGCTTAACCAGGGTGTGAGTGAGCATTTGCAGAGGTAAGATTAGAATATGATATGTTCTTACACTTTTGATACCTGGCCATAAATGACAAGTCCAGTCTTGGCTATTTCTTACTCAGAATCACTCAAGGAACTCGAGCTGCTACAGGGCTCTAATTGCTACCAGAGGGGTCACCTTGGATCAGCTGTGTCTTACATGAACTAAGAATGAATCCTCTCTGTACCCCCTGAGACCTGGATTCTTTATGCCCATTTTACAGATGAGCAAGCAAACTCCCAGGAAGGCTCGGTGATCTGCCCAGTCACCCAGCTAGGAAGTGGCAGAGCTGGAATTCTATCCCAGTGCTCATTAACAACGATGAATCCCCGCTTCACACCTCCCAGTCTTTGTTCCTATGGTTCCCTGGGTTAGAATGCCCCCTCAACCTCAGCAAGGTCTGGCTCAAACCATCTTTTCTGTATAGTAAAAAATCTCTCTCCTCTTTCATCCCAATCACTCCTTTCTTTGATCACCCATGAACTTTAAACTTCAACTATTCCAGGTGTCTCAGTGGTAAAGAAACTGCCTGCCAATGAAGGCACCTGGGTTCCATCTGAGTCGGGAAGATTCCCCTGGAGAAGGAAATGGCAACCCACTCCAGTATTCTTGCCTAGAAAATTCCATGGACAGGGAAACCTGGTGGGCTACAGTCCACAGGGTCACAAAAGAGTCGGACATGGCTTAGCGACTAAACAACAACAAATCTTGCACTTACCACTAAGTGTTAGAATTTATTGCTTGCATGTCTATTACCTCCACGACAGCCTGAGCCTCTTCAGAGAAGAAGCCTTACCTTGTCCATATGTACAGTTCAGTTCCTGGCACAGTATCAGGCACATAGAAATTACTCAATAAATAATCTGTTGATTGAATGAAATAATCAACCAACCTGTCTTGACACCCTGGTTTTTGTTCTGCGTCCCTCTTGCCAACCAGCTTCCCTTTTCTGCATTCCAATGTTCTTCCCCACGGGCGGCTTCTCCGCCAATCTGTTTGCATGGAGAGAGGCCAAATGCATCGCTTTCAACTGCAGCTTGGTAACACCAATTGTCACCTCTCCACTTTTATTAATTGCAGGGTTAATCAAGCACTCCAAATTTTGCCCACCCACGCTAACATGAAAGCATTTCTGGATGGCCAAGAAAACAAGGTGCAAGCTGAAACAAAAGGAATGATATCACAGTCTTTTGGATCTTGTGCGACTGCCATGTTTTTCAGAACCTTTGGGTCTGAGTCAGATTAGATGGAAGAACAGTCTTGATCAAAATCTCAGCCATGAATAGCTTCCATACAGCAGGTAGGTACCTGAGTGAATCCTTTCACCATCCCATGAGATTGCTGTTGCTTCAGATAAGGAAACTGAGGCTCAGTGGAGAAATATGCTACAGACTTGCCCAGGGTCACCCAGCTGGATGAGACAGAGCTAAGATCCAGACTCATCATCACTGCAGGAGTCCTGCAGAGTCCCTGCCACCCAAGACTTGATGGTCCCACTCCTGTCTCTTACTTGTGGCCTGGCTTACTCCCCCAGACCTACCAGCCACCTGCCAGTCACTTCAGTGAAGCAGGCAGCCTCATGCAGTCGACGTTTCCTTTCCTGTGCCGAAGGTTTATCCACCCTTCTAGTTGTCACACCTTGTTTTCAACTGAACCTCCCTCGAGATCTTGCTTTCCAACTCTAGAACATTTTTCATCGGAACATGTTTGGCCCGTCTTAGAACACAGGTGTTGGAGGCAGGTGTTTTCCCTGTCCTTCACTTCTGCCTGCTGTGTCTCATTTGGTGGGCAGGAAACACAGAAGCACAAGGACCAAAGGAAGAGGGAAGGATTTCCATACACGAGAATGCACTTTTTAGGCTTCTGCTTGCAAAGGATGAATGTTACCTTTCCAAACTGTCCCCTTGCACTTTATAAGTAGCGCTTTTTTTTTTTTTAAACATTCAATAAAGATGCCACAGAGGCCGCTGGGCCGACTCCTGATGACAGTCCCTGACAGGCTCCCATATGGAGAGTCTGACATTCCAGATGCCTCCGTGTACCAGGTTTCCAGAAGCATAGTTACCAGCCCCCTGGGACCGGAAAAGCAGTGCTGCACAGGAGACGCGCCGCGTGGCTTACTGTTCTGCTTAACGAGCGAGCCGCTCAAAGCTGCAGCAGCCCAGGAGCCCCCGTGCTATGTTGCCAGGTGAAGTCACTCTGGCTCTCTCTCGAATGAGCAGGTAGAGAATTGAAAGGCAAGATGAGCATCTGCGTGGGAAGGCTGACCTGAGCCTCACCGCCTAGAGGGGGATTTGAGACATGGAAGGTCAAACAATTAGGATTATCACATCTTCCAAACGTGCGTAATAAACTGGCCCTTTTAAAGAAGAGCAGGAAGCTGGTAAAAAAGCACAGGTCTTATTTTATGAGACTATATTTCCATTGCAAATGAGTTCAGCCAAGAATCACAGGGAGGTTTTGTTTCATTGTTTATCCTCAAAATATAAGCCCCTGATTTTAAAAGTGATGTTGAAATACCATCTCCCTCTCCCAGAACCTACAGATTTCAGACCCCATGGATCCCGTGTGGAGAAGAACCCATCTACCGAGTTGATCTCATCCTGGTTGAACCTGGAGGGTTCAGGAAACAAGTTTCATCACATTGTTACAAGGGGTTAAAGGGCAGTGGATGAAATAGCTGAAGTTGTGGATTGCTCTCCTGTGGGTGGACAGGATGCTGACCTCTGGGGCCTGTTCTCCAGAACTGATGCTGCAAAAGCCCTCAGGGTTTAACAACCAGAATGGGCACATGACATGGAACAAAGTTGACCCCAACACATTCGGAGAGCAGGTGCAAACGCTCTTTCTACACCAGTAGACTGCCCCTGGGACTTCCCTGGTGGTCCAGTGGGTTAAGAATTTGCCTACCAATGAGAGGGACATTGGTTCAATCCCTGGTCCAGGAAGATTCCACATGCCTTGGGCCAACTAAGCCCATGCTCCACAATTGTTGAGCCTGTGTGCCGCAACTGCTGAAGCCCAGGTGCCCTAGAGCCTGTGTTCCGCAACAAGAGAAGCTACTGCAATAAGCCTGTGTACTGCAAGGAAGAGGAGCCCCTGCTCACTGCAACTAAAGAAAGCCTGCACAAGGCAACAAAAACCCAGAGCCACCAAAAATAAAAATAATTTTTTAAAGAAAGACCACCTGTGTTCCTCCATACTCCTTGTCCATCTGCATCATGACAAAGGCCTATGACCTCGTGCAAGTGAACCTGTGTCTAAAGCTGGCCCAGCTCCTCTCCAGACTGGCCAGGCCACTAGCACCCCTCAAAGGGGTCAGGGGACTTCCCAGCAGGAAACATGGTTAGAATGTAGGAAAAACACCAAGGATGAATTCTGCAAGGAAAGCATGGGGTCTCCTGTTGAACAGCAGTGTTGACCTAATCATATAAAGTAATTCAGTTCAGTTCAGTTCAGTCGCTCAGTCATGTCTGACTCTTTGCGACCCCATGAATCACAGCACGCCAGGCCTCCCTGTCCATCACCAACTCCCGGAGTTCACTCAGATTCACGTCCATCGAGTCAGTGATGCCATTCAGCCATCTCATCCTCTGTCGTCCCCTTCTCCTCCTGCCCCCAATCCCTCCCAGCATCAGAGTCTTTTCCAATGAGTCAACTCTTCGCATGAGGTGGCCAAAGTACTGGAGTTTCAGCTTCAGCATCATTCCTTCCAAAGAAATCCCAGGGCTGATCTCCTTGAGAATGGACTGGTTGCATCTCCTTGTAGTCCAAGGGACTCTCAGGAGTCTTCTCCAACATCACAGTTCAAAAGCATCAATTCTTTGGTGCTCAGCTTTCTTCACAGTCCAACTCTTATATCCATACATGATCACTGGAAAACCATAGCCTTGACTAGATGGACCTTAGTCTGCAAAGTAATGTCTCTTCTTTTGAATATGCTATCTAGGTTGGTCATAACTTTTCTTCCAAGGAGTAAGTGTCTTTAAAGGGTAAATAAAACACTTTTCAAATTCCAAGTTTCACACACTCTTCAGAGCAATCAAATGCACTTACCTGCCCCACTCTAGCATCTGCAGGGAATTCCTGAGATTAAGTCTTGCACCAACAGGCGTGTATTCCCTGCTTACAAACCGGAGCTCAAACTTTTATTTTCTTCCACCCTTCTCCTACTTTCTTTGCTAGGATTACTTTGAACTTCAGGAACCCAAAGTTAAAGAGAGTTCAACAGATGGATAGAGCACTATTTTTAATTTATCACTCCATAATCCAATTTTCTTCACATTGGACCTCAAGTCACCAGCCTCTTCACAAATCCACAGGGGCTGTAAGAGGTGACATACGGCTGGACGAATTATGTGGAAAATGGGAAAACTCATCACTTTGGGCCCCAGTTTCCAAATCAATAACACAAGAAGGTCAGGTTAGAACTTTTCTAAAGGTCTCCTTGGCCATCAGCGCTGGAGGAGCCTGTGCAGCAGGAGGTTTTCATGCTTCAGCAGCCTCAGCCACATAAGAGCCTCTCCCTATGACGTGATGGAAGCGGTGACAGGTGAACCTCCAACACCAGTGACGTAAGGACAGGGCTCTCCAGAGCCAGGCCAGTGCTTGGCTGACACCTTGTAACCACCCTGTGCAGCAGGGTTTCGCTTTTTAAATTGATTTTTAATTGGAGGGTAATTGCTTTACAATACTGTGTTGGTTTCTGCCATACATCAACATGCATCAACCATAGGTGTACATATGTCCCCTCCCTCTTGAACCTCCCTCCCACCTCCTACCCCATCCCATCCCTCTAGGCTGTCCCAGAGCATCTAGTGGGTTTGACCTTCCTGCCTCTTTACAGCAAATTCCTACTGGCTATCTATTTTACATACAGTAATGTATGTTTCCATGCTCTCTTCAATTCACCCCTCCCTCTTTCCTCTACTATGTACACAAGCCCATTCTCTGTGGCTGTCTCCACTGCTGCCCTGCAAATAAGTTCTTCCTACCATCTTTCTAGATGTCATATATATGCATTAATATACAATATTTATTTTTCTCTTTCTGGCTAGGCAGGTTTTATTAACTCTGCTGCAGCACAGAGAAAACGAAAATTCAATGACACCGAATGGCCCGCCCAGGATCGCAGAGATGGTAAGCCACAGAGACCCAGAACCAGCATTTCTCAATGCCTTCTATCACTCTCACCCTAGCTGGGTCACCCTCAGTGCTGCCTGAATTGAAGCCCCTCCTATGTGGCACCTCTCCTTCATCTTTGCTCCTGGTGGGCGACTCTCAACATAGGAGAAGTACTAGTGCCCCTGATGAGCAACGCATGCCACTGACCCACTGACCCCGGCTCTCAAGGGCTTACATGTGTTAGTCACACAGTTGTGTCTGATTCTACGATCCCATGGACTGTAGCCTGCTGGGCTCCTGTCCACGGGATTTTCTAGGCAAGAGCACTGGAGTGGATTGTCATGCCCTCCTCCAGGGGATCGTTTCCACTCAGGATCGAACCCAAATCTCCTGCATTGCAGGTGGATTCTTAACCGTCTGAGCCACAGAGAAGTCCTGAACTGAGCCCCACCCCCCTGGGACTTCATCCTCCAGTACCCACTCCCTGCTTCCTCCCTTGCAGCTATGTGACAGCCTTGTGGTCTCTCAGTCAGCAACTGAGAAGTGGTCTCAGGGCCTTTGCAGTTACCTCAGCCTTAGCTCTTCCCCCAGATGTCTCCAGATGATTCATCTCTTCACCTTCTCAGGTGTTTGCTCAAATCACCTTCTCTGAGAATCCCTTTGTGACCAACTTAAACCTGCAAACTCTAACCACCACCACCATAAACACACACATGCACACACATCCCTCCCTCAGCTAGAAGATGAGCTCCTTGAGGGTAGGGACCTCTACCACTCAGTTTACTAATAGATCCATTGTGAAGAGCAGTGACTCACACATAGGATTCAATGAATATCTGTGTGAATGAATAAAAAATAAGATTTGAATGAAGGACCAGTCAGTCCTAAGGAAATCAACTCTGGATATTCATTGGAAGGACTGATGCTGAAGCTGAAACTTCAGTACTTTGGCCACCTGGTGTGAAGACCTGACTCATTGGAAAGGACCCTGATGCTGGGAAAGATTGAGGGCAGGAGGAGAAGGGGATGGCAGAGGATGAGATGGTTGGATGGCATCATCAACTCAATGGTCATGAGTTTGAGCAAGCTCCAGGAGACAGTGAAGGACAGGGAAGACCAGCTTGCTGCAGAGTTGGACATGACTTAGCAACTGAACAACTGCCACAGGGTGGTCTTTGCTCACTGCACATCTCTCTCCATCACAGCCAGAGCTTAAGTCCCATGAGGGCAGGAACTGAACCCACAGAATGGGCCTAGGTCCACATGGGTTTCCTCCCATCAACTAGTCATCACTGAGCTGCTGTCACTCCAGCCTGGGGATCACATCACTTTAAAGAAAGCACTTGTATATTTGCAGAAGACACAGGCCTGGGTCTCCATACACGTACATGGGACCCCTTTCCTCTATTAAAGAGTATGCTCGTTACACACTACATTCAGGTGAGTCCATCCAGGAGAAGCTGCCCACGTATCACCCTGTACGTCTCTTCTGAGGACCCAGCACCACACCAGCCCTACAGAGCGACTGATGTGGGAAGATCCATGTCACACCTGAGTGCCTGTGAGTTTGGCTGGAGTGTCGCAGCAATGTGAGGTATCAACCAGTGGGAGCTGGGCAGGGCCAGATGCGTGTGCGCCTGCATGCTAAGCTGCTTCAGTCGTGTCCGACTCTTTGTGACCCCCATAGGGACTGTAGCTTGCCAGGATCCTCTGTTCATGGTATTCTCCAGGCATGAATACTGGGGTGGGTTTGTTGCCATGCCCCCTTCCAGGGGACCTTCCCCACCCAGGGATCGAACCCACATCTCTTATGTCTCCTGCACAGCAAGTGGGTTCTTCACCACTAGCACCACCTGGGAAGCCCAGGACCAGATGGGGCAGGACCTCAAAGCACAGATGCCACCGCCCTGCAGAGCTACCAGATGCTCCAGGTTGCTACTTACACCACTGGGGGCCACACCACAGCCTCTGATCTGCCTGCCCAGGGAAGAGAGGCCCCCTGCTTCCCACAAGTCACCATCTTGGTGGCACCCATGCACTGACATCAAAAGCCAGGCCTCATGTCTGAGAGAGTGACAGGAGCACCTCCAGCTTTCCAAGTGACTCAAACCACCTCCTTCCTGGCTCTGAAGCCCAAGCTCCCTATGCTTCTAAGGGGCCTGCCCAGCATAGAGGTGGTCACCTGAGTCCATCATTATACCAACAGCACACGCATTGGGGAGACTATTTATCAGGAAAAAAAGTTGTTTTTCATAAAAGAACAGGACTTGTTGGTAGTCCAGCAGCTGAGACTCTACCTGCCAATGTACAGGCCTGGTTTGGATCCCTGGTCTGGGGAGATCCCACACACAGGGGGGCGGCTAAGCCTGTGCGCCACAACTGCCAACCCACGCACCCCAGAGCCAGTGCTCCACAACAAGAGACGCCACCCAAATGAGAAGCCCGCTCACTGCAACTAGAGAGCAGCCTCCACTCGCCACGGAGAAAAGCCTCTGCACAGCAAGTGAGACCCACCCAGCATGGCCAACAATAAATGAACAAATAATAAAACTTAAAAAAATTAAATAAAAGAACAGGCAAGAATCTGGGGGGACTAGGAATATTAACAGGGCTTCCCAGGTGGCATCAGTGGTCAAGAACCTGCCTGCCAAGGCAGGAGACATAAGAGACCTGGGTTCATCCCCTGGGTTGGGAAGATCCCCTGGAGAAGGGCATGCCAACCCACTCCAGTATTCTTGCCTGGAGGATCCCCATGGACACAAGAGCCTGGTGGGATACAGACTATAGCGTTGCAGAGTCACACACACTGAAGCAACCTAACACGCAGGAATACTGTGTTTGAGGATGAATGGGGCAGTTTTAAGATGATAACTCCTTTCATCCTAATGCCCTGATGAAACACTACTACCCCCATTTCACCCACATGGAAACTGAGCCTCTGCCAGGAAGTAGCAGAGCTTGCTTCAAACCCAATATTTATGGCACAGGATGTGTACCCATCCAGCAGCGTTTGGCCATTCGTGGTCATGTGAATAACCCAGAGAGTACTTGTACTGAAATGACATCAACATGTCAATTTAAATCATGTCAATGAAAAGCAAAAAGGTGGGAATAGTAGTAGAGAATCCACCTGCCAATGCAGGAGGCATGGATTTGATCCCTGGGTCTGGAAGATCTCCTGGAGTAGGAAATGGCAACTCACTCCAGTATTCTTACCTAGAAAATTCCATGGACAGAGGAGCCTGGTGGGCTACAATCCATGGGGCAACAAAGAATCAGAGGCAACTTGGCACAGTTTTAAAAAGTGACTCAGAGAACACCCGCAAGCCCACATTGCTGGAGAAACAAATTCCTAGTAAGTCGTCTTCTCTTCAGTTTTGTCAAAATCTTCGACAGCCTCTAAAGAGCCCCTCCCTGCTTCATTTTCAATTGCCCCTCCATGTCCTTCCAGTCCAGGAAGCGCTGTGCCTTTGGAGGATCAATGCAAGAAGGATGCTTCTGTATCACAGATGGGGGTATGAAAGCGGCCAACACTGGAGCCCCTCCCACCTACAGAGCACCTTCAAATATATCCTCACACAATCCTCAGAACAGTTTTGACAAATACTTCATCCTTTTTAGAGGTGCAAAAACCGGTGGTGCTCAGCAGATTTAAGTCAGATGCACATGTAGCCAAGGGTACAGTTTATTTTTCCTATTTTTCCTTAATTTTCAAAAATTAAGGTTGGTTTACAATGTTGTGTTAGTTTTTATATGTGTGTGTATGTTCTTTTTTCAGAATCTTTTCCCTTATAAATTATTACAAGATGTTGAGTACTATTCCCTGTGCTATCCAGTAGGTCCTTGTTTATATTTTTTTATATAATGTATATATCAGCTAATCCCAAATTCCTAATTTATCCCCCCTTGCCTTTGCCCTCTGGTAACTGTAAATCTGTTTTCTCTGTGAGTCTATTTGCTTTGTAAATAAGTTCATTTGTGTCATTTTTTATCAACAGATTTCACATATAAAGGATATCATATGGTATTTGTCCTTGTCTGGCTTACTTACTGTGACAGTCTCTACATGCAACCATGTTGCTGCAGATGGCATTCCTTTTTTCGGCTGAATAATATTCTATTGTATATATACACATTTATCCATTCATTTGTCTCTGGACACTTGAGTGGCTTCCACATCTTGCCTATTGTAATCAGTGCTGCTATGGACATTGGGGTACACATCTCTTCAAATTATATTTTTTTTCTCTGGATATATGCAAGGACCTGATTTAAATTGAGGTCTGACCTGAGCCTAAAACTTGAGCTTCGCACAGGACATCACTTCATTCCTCCAAAGAGAATCCTATCTTCTGAAGCAGAACTGGCTGCAGTGAAATTTTTGGAGCCTCTAAAACTCTCCCCAAGCTCCTTTATGAAGTACCATGGTTCTCCTTTTAGTTACAGAAGCCTTTCCTCAAGCCCCTTCATTCAATATAAATGAAAATGATTCTTAGTCAATCTTGTCATCTTCCTGTTTTAATTATCAGGTTTGCAAGTGCAGCTCTCTGATGATTCTCACAGCAAAAGTCCAGGAAGACTGCTCTCTCCCGGGCTAGGCAGCCTCTTGTACACCGACCACCACCCCCCAACATCTGTGACAGCCTTCTCAATTGGAGAAAAGAAAATGCAAGCTTTGGAATGCATCCATTCCTAAGTTTGAGATTTTGAAGCTGGAATAATACATCTTTGGAAATTCTGCAGAAGGGCTTCCATAAATAAACTTTGTTTTCTTGGTCCCTTCTGAAATTCTAGCAGAGGCATAGGTCAGACTCTTTTCAAATGGGGCCTCTGTTCAATCAACTTACGTCAACACCACTGATGGAGAACATTCAATGTGGGGAGGTGGCTCTGGGGGTCCCCAGGGGCTCATCAGTGGGGAGGAAAGGAGACCCCAACAACCACAGACACACTGACATAAAATGCCAGCATCACAGACAGGTTCTAGCTGCCAGCTTCTCCACAAGAGACGGGATCATTTGAGCCAGACCTTGAGTGGAGAATGGTCTGGAGTAACCAGAAGATCAGGTGGGTGGTGGGGAGAGAAGTGAACAAAAGTACATTTATTCCTTGAGTATTTACTGAGTGCTCAATGTGGAAAAGGGCCTAAGCTTAGGACCAGAAATACAATGTGGTCCAGGAAACCAAACACAGCCCCTGTCCCAGTGAACTGTGCAATCTCACAGGATAAACACACAGGCAAACAGTAAGATCAAAACAGTCAATCTGAAAGGAAATCAACCCTGAATATTCACCCGAGGGACCAATGCTGAAGCTGAAGCTCCAGTACTTTGGCCACCTGATGCGAAGAGCTGACTCATTGGAAAAGACCCTGATGCTGGGAAAGATTCAGGACAGGAGAAGAGGGCGACAGAGAATGAGATGGTTAGATAGCATCACTGACTCAATGGACACGAGTTTGAGCAAACCCCAGGAGATAGTGATGGACAGGGAAGGGTGGTGTGCTGCAGTTCATGGGTTGCAAAGAGTCAGACACGACTTAGCAACTGAACAACAATCCCTACATACGAGCCTTCATGTTTCGACTTTCAAAGATGCAAGTGTGTTCACACGTCAACCACGTGAGTTAGTTTACGTGTCTGGTGCACACGGCCAAGTGTATGCATTATCTGCAAGTGGTTGTGCTTTCGGGTACTTTATAGCACAGCACAGAGTACAGAATCTGTAAGCCCAGAATGTTCAGAAATAAAAGTAAAAGCAATGGTGATGTGGCTCGAAATACTTACTGTACTGTAAGATAAAGTGATTTTTTGTGCTTTTTATGTACTATTTATGTGAAAAGTATTATAAACCAATTACAGTACAGTACTCTACAGCTGACAGTGTTAGATGGTACCTAGGCTAATGCTGTGGACTTAGGAATCAAGTCAGTCGGAGGTCAGTCGGACTGACTTCCGAACATGCTCTTGGAAGGGAACACATTCGTATGTAGGGGATTTACTGTACCCGCCATGTTTGTGCTGAGAGACCTCCCTAGCCCAGCAGACCCACTGGGTCCTCAGGGCAGGAGGAGAACAATGGTGGTCAGCCCTGCAGAGATAAGGCAACGGGGAAAAGGGGTAATGGGTGCTTGTCGTGTGCCAGGTACAGAGCTAGTACAGTTTAGGTGTCAAGAGCATGAATCTGGGGGTTCAAATCTTAGTTGCTCCCCTAACTAGCCCTGTAATCTGGGAAAGTTATAAACTCCACATTGTAAAGTGAAGGTCATCATAAGGTTTTTTGGTAAGAACTTAAAATGTCTAACAGATCCATTCATACAGAGGTTTAAAAGAGCGCCTGGCACATAGTTGGTGCTTAAAAGAATAAAATTGTAGCTATTTTAAAAATCAGCCTATACAACTCTAGGTTTTTTTGTTTTGTTTTTTTTTTAATGAAGTATAGTTGGTTCCCTGGTGGCTCAGTGGTAAAGAAACCACCTGCCAATGCGGAGCTGTGGGTTGGATCCCTGTGTTGGGAAGATCCCCTGGAGAAGGAAAATGGCAGCCCACTCCAGTATTCTTGCTTGGTAAATCCCATGGAGAGAGGCGCCCGGCAGGTTATAGTCCATGGGACTGCAAAGAGACCGAACAGCCTAGCAACTAAACAGCAAAATAATTGGTTTACAATGCTGTGCTGGTTTCAGGTGTAGAACAAAGTGATTCATTTATACATACATATATCTTTTTCAGATTCTTTTCCATCATAGGTTATTTATTGTAAGAATTTGAATATAGTTCCCTGTGCTATACGGTAAGTCCTTGATATTTATTTTATATATAGTAGCATGTATCTGTTAATCCCAAATTCCTAACTTATCTCTTCCCCTCTTTCCCATTTGATAACCCTAACTATGTTTTCTATGTCGGTGAGTCTGTTTCTGTTTTGTAAATGAATCATTGTATCACTTTTAGACTCGCAGGTATCATATATTTGTCTTTCTCAGCATTACAATCTCTAGGTCCATCCACATTGCTGCAGATGGCATTATTTCATTCTTTTATTTTTTATGGCTGAGTAGCTTTTGAACTGTGGTGTTGGAAAAGACTCTTGAGAGTCCCTTGGACTGCAAGGAGATCCAATCAGTCCATCCTAAAAGAGATCAGTCCTGGGTGTTCTTTGGAAGGAATGATGCTAAAGCTCAAACTCCAGTACTTTGGCCACCTCATGTGAAGAGTTGACTCACTGGAAAAGACTCTGATGCTGGGAGGGATTGGGGGCAGGAGGAGAAGGGGACGACAGAGGATGAGGTGGCTGGATGGTATCACTGACTCGATGGACGTGAGCCTGAGTGAACTCCGGGAGTTGGTGATGGACAGGGAGGCCTGGCATGCTGTGATTCATGGGGTCGCAAAGAGTCGGACACGACTGAGCAACTGAACTGAATATTTCTAGGATATGGATTTTATCCCTATTTCACAGATGAAACTGAGGCTCAGAAAGCTATTAAGGAACTTCACCAAAATCTCACGGGAAAATGCTGAAGCCAGGATTCAGATTTGGGTCAATCTGAGTCTTCAGTAAATAGTTTCAAAACTTCAAGGTGAGGTTACCTTGTAGTAGGCTACTTCAAGTATATCTTATACCTGCACAATTCCGAGGACTATTCATCACAATCATTATCTCAATTATAAGCTAGCCTTATTAGGCAACAATTCCTCAAGATCTTTAGGTCAAAGTAGGTCATAATCCCTTTGTGCTGCCTCAGTTTCCCTAATGTGACGAGTATTGGGAAATTTGGAGAGAAAGAGGTAATGAGACTGCTGAGACTCAATCTTTGTAGCTTTATTGGTCAGCGTAGTTCAGAAGGTTCATGGCCAGTGTCTCCCTCAGATACCAGGCCAGAACAATAAACATTTATAACAGAGCAACTACTGTGTTCCAGAAGCTATAAACTGCAACCTCACATCTCCTCTGACGAAAGCCACCTACACCTCCCTTGTCTAATTCAGGCTCCTTATCTGAGACTCATTCCAGAGTTTACCATTTCCAGAAGGTGTTACCTTTCTAGGTTATACCAAAGGCACTCCCCTCTGCTTTTCTAAATACTGATCAATATTCCCTACCTCTCCACCACTGACCTTGCCTGTTTTATAAGAATCAGCCCAGGAATCTCCCTACCAGACTATGACTTCCATTTGGATGTAGATGAAGCCATGATTCCTTTTTAACAGATTTAGTCATATTTTCTTTGAACAAACATCTTCGGAGCACCTTTTCTGTGCCAAGCCTCATGCTTTGTGCTGGTGACAGAGAAATTAATGGAAAGGAAGTCAATCAAACAGGACAGTTAGGTACAGGGAGTCAGGAATGACACTTTGACGTCACGGCGTGGCTTTAGCAAGTAACTTCCCCTCTCTGGCTTGGTTTATCTGAAAAGTGGAATTAATACTAGTATCTATTACTGTCTTTTAAGAAGATGAAGAGGGTTACATGATATCATGCCTATAAAATGGTGAGAAAGCAGATCCATGACACTCAGTATGTAAGTCAAACCCATTCTGGATAATTCTTTGTGATGGGCATTGTCAATGTTGGCTATTATCAAGGCGGGTGGGGTGTTGCTTTCTGATACCAATGAAGCTTTAAGTCTTGAGTCTTTTTTTGTTTTGGTAACAGTGAAAGCAAAGTTATTGGATATTTAATGGGAAATTGGCATAGTTTATCGGCTCAGATGAGAAATCAATTTTGAAACATATTTTAAATTCAGAAACCTAGTCAATGCCTTTCTACTCTAAACTTTGATACATCATCTAAAAACACCTTTTCAAAGCCCACACCCTCATGAGGCTTTCTTTGATCCTTCACCCAGAAGACTCCCCCTCCTTTTTTTTTTAATTGAAATATAGTTGATTGACAATGTTGTGTTAGTTTCTGGTATATACAAAGTGATCCAGTTATACATAATATGCATATTCTTTTTTACTACAGGCTATTCCAGATATTGAATATGGTTAGTTCCCTGCATTTTAAGTAGGACCTTGCTGCTTATCTATTGGTATTTATAGACAATAGTTTGCATCTGCTCATTCTAAACTCCTAATTTACCCCTCCCCTCTCCCTTCCCTTTTAGGAACTACAAGTTTGTTTTCTGTGCCTGTGAGTCTGTTTGCTTTGTAAGTAAATTTGCTTTGTACCATTTTTTTAGACTCCACATATAAATGATATATGATATTTGTCTTTCTCTGACTTCACTTAGTATGGTCATCTCTAGGTTCATCCATAGTGCTATGAATAGCATTATTTCATTCTTTTTTATGACTAATATGCCATGGAGTGTGTGTTTATCACATCTTCTTTCTCAACATCTGTTGATGAACATTTGGGTTGCTTCCATGTCTTGCCTATTGTAAACAGTGCTGTTATGAACACTGGGGTACATGCATCTTTTTGAATTAGCAGAAGACTCTCCCTCCTTAAATTCCCCTCATATCGAGTCCTTTCTGAGGGCACTTAGCACTTTCTCTTCCCTGGAAGAGTTACTGATCTTGTCCTGGCCCTCCCACCACCGTCACTAAACTCTAAGTCTTCCTGCAAACAGGATCCACATCACACAGGGGTCATATCATATCCTACTGTATTGGTCATCTGCTGTACAATCCCACCACCTAACACACTGCCCCAGGAAGCAGAGTCTCGAGGCCACAAGCATTCATCTTCGCTCATGCATCTGCAAGTCAGCTGGAACTCCAGTGAGCTCAGGTGGGCTTGGGTTCTCACTGAAGACTCTCGGCTTGGCTGGGCAGCTCCATCCCAAGTGTTGCTCATCCTGCTGCTCCCTGGCCCAGCCAGGCTACTAGGGCATGCTGTTCTCGAAGCAAAAGCAGAGAAGCCAGGGAGGGGGAAGGGGTGTGGAGAAAGGAGAAACACTCAAGGTCGTCTGAAGACTAGACTCAGATCCAGCACACCCCATCACCTCTGCCTCGTCCTTCAAAATAAGCCACAGGGTTAAGCCTAAAGTCAAAGTTGCAGAAAACAGTAAGATCTTCAGGTAGGAATTCAGAAATGTGTAAAAGAATTGGGTCATTCATACAAACAGCAAACCACATCCACCACCCAGGTGCCTCATATAAAGTAATCTTCAGACACTGAAAGAATGAATGAATAGAGAGTAAATTTCAGCATCTTCAAGACACATGACAATTTACCAGCAGTCATTATGAATCCTAAATCTGGTTCATCAGTACCACTCTCATTAATATTAGTTTATCATGGGTCCCTAGATACCACTGTACTTTAGCTGGAGAGGTGGAATTTCAAAAACTTGTATGTACACATGGTTATTTTTTCATGGCTCTCTGATTATAAAATGAATCAATATATCCACTCACACCTGGGAGTCCATGAGAACACACACATCAACCTGCTCAGTAAAAGAAGGAAAACATGACACCGTTTTGCCTACATGGGGTGGGTGGAGGGGGATGAAGAGAGAGAAGGTGAAAAGTTGACTTTAAATCAAATCCACGGTGGTTAATTTCCATTTAACTACCTAGCTGAGACTAGAGGTTCCACAGAAACACATTAAAGTCCGTGAACTTATGAAATGATGCATCATTGAAGCCACAGCAGGGGAAGAGGCACCGTTTAGAAGACATTAAAGATTGAAAACCTGCAGAAGTGTCGTTTTTCGTTACAAGGTAATTGCTTAAAAAAAATTTTTTTTTTAATTGAGAAAGGAGACACCTGTTCCAAAAGAAGAGGCAAAATAAAATTAACCTTCAACTCCCCAGTCCCCCAACCCCAGGAATGCCCACAGCTCCCTCCTGGAGCTCAAGCCAAGGAATGAGTCTTAGATGAGTCTATTTCTCCCTCTGGATCCCACTGACACCAGCTACAAGCCACCGTTTGCTCATTCACTCCACAAATATTTATTGAAAGGCTTCTGTGCAAGACAGAACAGGGCAGAAATTTCTGCAGTCATCAGCGTATACTCAAGAAAATGGCACATCGTGTTAACAGTGATGCTATTGGGAAAAACAGACAGACAGAGGAAACCAGTGGGTCGAGTTAACAGAAAGCTGCACCATTTAAAAAGAAGCACAACCACCAGGTGTTTCATTTCCCTCAATAACCTTAGGTTCTTCGTGCTTTCACTTTGAAAAGCTTTTAAAATCAACCACCAAGTGAAATTGCAAAAAACACCCAGGACAGGTGAATTATTGTGTCGTTTGCTCTGGCAGACACAAAGGTGGGGTACCCTAGCTACAAGATGTTTGCAATCAAGAGGAACTCAAGTAACACAGAAGAACCACAAGGCTCAGATTTAACCACTCACTCTGAACAAGGGCAAAAGGCAGCCCATGCAGATACCAACAGCTGACTTATTAAGGCCTTTTAGGTGCGTGCCCCAAGTCCTCAATCCCTTTCACTGTGTGTTGAGTAAGGAGTGCGTTCACGGCACTAACAATGGAGGGATCTATCAAATCCATAGGAAACCACAAGCCTGCCTCCCTGGATCCCCAAACTGGGCTCCTAGAGGCCAGTCTTGTGAGACTTGACTCTACAAGTCCAAGGCTAGAAGCACACATGGTCTGCCTCTCAGTGGGGTTGGGAACTGTGGTGGTGTCAGGACCATGCCCCATCCTTAGCCTCCGTCTTCTCTTTCTCCTGCCCAACTGCCTGACATACGAAGGCCCTCCTTCCACAGCTCTGAATAGGGGCATTATGCTAATCTCCTGGGGAGTTTTGGATCTCAGCACCCAAGCTGCACCCTAAACCAGCTGAATCAATATTTCCAGGGATGAGCCCAGGCATCAGTAAACATTAAAGCTTCCCAGATGATCCTGATACACTCTGAACACTCTCTCTTCCCTTCACCAGACTGGCACCTCCATCCTTGACCATCTGGGCTCCTTCATTATTTCAACTTAAGGTTTCAGCTATGCTCCTCAGCTCCACATTATCCCACTGTGGTCCAGTAGGAAGGATTCATCAGAACCCTCCAGGTGGCCTGTGTGTAGCAACTCTATTATCCAAGCAAAGCTGAGACACAGGATCTGGCAAAATACCCCTGTACTCTTTTTGCAAGGCAAGTAAGTTAGAGCCCAGTTTGGCATTCTAATCCTGGTCTGGACACACACAAGCTCCATATGACCTTGGCCAAGAAAATAAAGCCTATGGCGTCTCAGTGTGCTCCTCTGTAAATCAGGCACTGTGATACCAGCCTCACTGGGGCTGATAGGAAGACACAATGAGAATCATTAATCAGGTGTCTGACATATAGCAGGCATCTCCCTCCCTCAAATGGCAGGGGCTTTTACTAATTTATCATGAGAGCCAGTCTAATAAGCATTTATATATCAACACAGAATATATGGGACAGCTGCAAAGTTTATGGGGCCAATGAACGAGGCAGAATATTTGAAATTAGAGCCACCTTAGAAAAATCTGATTACCTGCATTTTGTGTAATGAGCATTGTGATCAAGAGGTAAGACACAGCTTTATGCCTGAGTGGATGGAGAGAAGAGCTCACCTGCACAGAGGTGGGTGGAGGTGGTATCCTGGGTCTCAGGACTCAGTCATTGCATTAAAACCCACTGTTCTCAAAATCCTGTAATATTGGAAAAAGAATCTGAAAAAAATACATATATAGACATAGAAAAACTGTTTATAGCACAGTGATCTAAACCCGAAATTGTGCTAGAAGCCTGAAACTAATACAACACTGTAAATCAACTATACTTTAATAAAAACAGCAAACCACAAAACCTACTGTTCTTCCTTAAGGGGTGGGACACACCTCTCAAGGCAGAAACCATAAGGGAGGAGGCAGGAAGGCTGCAGTGGCCCTAACAATGAATGTATCTGAACATACATAGAAAAGAGAAAAACAGGCTATCCACAGACTTGCAGTGGACAATAAGGGATGCGAGACGTCTGAGGCTGTCTGGGGCAGAAAGTGAGGATGGAATAGATTCAGAGAAGCCTCTGGTGAGGCTGTGTATTAGTTAGCTATTGGTGTGTAGCAAATTATCACAAAGTTGGTGGCTTGAAATAGCACTTTATCTCACAATTTTTGTGAGAAAAAAGACAGCTCACCAGTCTGGCCATGGCTTAGGTGGGTCTGCAGCAGAAGAGACTCACAAGGCTACAATCAAGGTGTCCCCAGGTGGAGGCTCTGGGTGGGTGGGGAGAATCCACCTGTAAGCGTGGGTGTTGGTGGATTTCACTTCTGTGTATCCATAGGACTGAGGCAGTCTTACCTTCCTGCTGGCAACTGACTAGGAGTCACCCTCAGCTCCTAGAAGCCATCTACAGTTCCTTGCCATGTGGGTTTCTCTAACAGCATCAAGCCAGCAAGGAGAGCTGCTACAGCAAAGTCAGCCAGTAAATGCAGTCATAGGAATCACATCCCATCACCTTTGCTGTATCCCGTTGGTGAGGCAAGTCATTGGTCCTGTCCACTCACACCCAAGTGGATGTGATTACCCAAAGGCATGAACATCATGCCCTTGGGGATATAGTGGGATACAGTGGGGATACAGTGATCACGCAAAGGCATGAACATCAGGACATGGGAATACAGGGAATTGGTTTCTATTATGGTAAAAAAAAAAAAAAATATATATATATATATATATAATCATATTCACCATTTTTAAGTGCATAGTTCAGTGGCATTAAGTACACTCACACTATCATGTAACCATGACCAGGTTCCACCACCACCATCACCACCATCCATCTCCAGAGTTTTCATCTCCTCAAAGGGAAACTCTGTACCCAGAAACACTAACGGCCCAGGCCCTGGAAACTTCTACTCTACTTTCCTGTCTCTACAAATCTGACTGCTTGAGGTATCTAAGTGGAATCATAATTATCTGTCCTTTGTGACTGGCTTACTTCACATAGCATGATACCTTCAAGGTTCATCCAGGATGGTTCAAGTGTCAGAAAATCCTTCTTTTTAAGGCCGAATAATTGGTGGCTCAGTTGGTAAAGAATCTGCCTGCAGTGCAGGAGAGCAGGCTCCACCCCGGGTTGGGAAGATCCTCTGGAGGCGGGCACAGCATCCCACTCCAGTTTTCTTGCCTGGGAAATCCCATGACAGAGAAGCCTGGCGGGCTACAGTCCACAGGGTCGCAAGAGCGTCAGGCGTGACTTGGGCACGTACATGAGCCACAATCACCAACATCTGTATGGCTATAACTGCACGGTGTTTCTCCATTCATCTATCAGTGGACATCTGGGTTGCTTTTGGCTACTGTGAGTAACACTAGTGTAAGCCTGATTGTTCAGCCATTCATTCAAGTCCCTACTTCTGGTTCTCTAAGATATATATCCAGAAGGGGAATTGCTGGAGCACATGCTACTATGAACACTGTTGAAGCTCCGCATACCTCTATTGGAACAGAGTGGCTTGGGAACCTGTTAAGATTTATAGGAGCAGAGAGTGCATTAAAAAAAAGTGCCCAAGTAGCCAAGAGCAGTGTAACACAACCACATCACCTGTCCCCCAAAAGTGTCACTGCCTTGTGATGTTGTACAAATATAGCAGTGTTTGCAGGGACCCACCTACAGAGGCCCAGCGACACTGCCCACCCCCGTTGCTCCTGACTTTTGCTATTATTCTGCACTTGAAAGGAGTCTTTCTGGGTTCCGCTGTCTGAGTTTTCTGTAACTAGAAACCTACTTGCTTTCTCCTGGTCCTGAGACAAGCCACAGAGAAAGCAGAAGTCTTAGCAGTAGCAGCACTCCAGGGCCCGAGTGTGGATACAACACACCAGAGACCCTTCCCTGCCCACCAGACCTGACAGCTGAATTCCAGCAGAGGCCTCAAGGGAGCAAACAGGGATCAGAAAAGACTTGGAGCGTCTTTCCTGCATCTCCCTAGACTGCTGCATCGTGGAGTTCTCTGCCCACACCTTCGCAGGTTGTGGGCAGTTCTCCAGTCCTTTGACATGCTCCCTGGAGTCTTACAGCTCCTGTCCCCCAAAACCCAGGAAGAAGCCGAAATGAAACCTTAGGCTGACTCAGTCACCGCTGCTGAAGGGGACACCCCCATTTCTGCAAAGCAGCTGGCCAGCACAACCCAACTAGCTACAGCCTTCAAATCAAGCTCATTCTTTGAAAAACCTCCCACGTCTACTCCTCCATTCTTGTTTTTGCTTAGCCCCAAAGCTGTAAGCAGTAAACTCTCACTGGTGGTTCAGGAAAACAAAGTCCCGGAGATCTATGATCACAGCAGAATAAGGGGTTCCTTCCTGCTGTCCCCAAGTAGCACCAGAGGAGAGAGGGAGGCAGGGGTGTCTGAACAGCTGCCGAGCCAGTCTGGCTCTGGGGCAGGAGTTGGGATGGGTGGCCTGACGGGACAACGCCAAGGGCAGCAGAGAAGCCCGTATCTCCCTCTATCCCATCTCAGCCAGTGAAGGTGAAATCAGAGAGGGAATGCCAATGAGGCCGCTGGATTCCCAGACAGCCAAAATGTGGTGCTTTATTATGGAGTCTAAGTGACTACAAACAGGCCATTATCAAATCTCTTCAGTGACAAAGCTCCGTGTTGAAGGGGACAAATAAAAATAAGTACATTAAGCACAATAAATCACAGGGACCTGTCACTGAGAACCATTATCCCTGGGGGATTATGGGACTGTTTCCCTCCCTGCCTTTCGGCTCCTGGATCCTGGTTTCCCCATCATTGTTTTAATATTGCAGCCATTACTCTCTGTGCCACGAACAGCCTGCTGTTTCTCTGTAGTTCTGGGTGGCAAGGGCATAATTTGTTTTATGATTTGCTTGGGAGGGTAGCTGTTTTATATTCATCTTTAAAAGATACATTCAATAATTGTAGCAATGAGACCCCTGCTTTAAAAAAGAAAAAAAACAAGCCCAGCCCTGGCATTCCTTCTAACATCAATGCGGCCATGGCTGTGGCAACCACAAAGATACCCAACTATTTCCAGGACAGCTGTGCTGTTTCTGTGGGGACCCACCTGCCCCCCAAACAGCCTGAGTCATGTTTAAAGAGCCACCAAATCATGTGGCAGGCAGCCTGGGCTGGAAGGAGATTGTAAGAGTTTAGAACCCAGGAGGCCTGGGTTTTACCATTAAGTTGGTGTGACTTTGGGCAAGTCCTTTGATCTCCTAGGTGAAGTGTTCCATCTGTCCAAACAAAACAGTTTGTCCACAAGCCTCTTTGGAGCTGGAAAGTTTCTGCATTTCTCTAATATGCAGAGAGAGTGCAAAGAGCTTTAAGCCAGATAATAATAGCTTCTATTTCTGCCTGTCTCTCAATAAGATCATTACAGGATTCATCTTAAGATAAAACCAACACATATGCAACTGTCCGAGACATCCTCCCCCATGTAGAAACCTTCTTCCCTCCTGTTCCCTCACCCCTTGAGTTGCCTTTCAATTCAGCACAACCTAAATACTGTAAACAAGTCCTCTCACAGTTATCCGTCAGGAAGTAGATGGAAGGCTGGATACCCAAGGACAGAATGTGCTGAGCCAGATGCCCAAAGAGGGAGACCAGCATGCACTCTTCCCCATCAGAAGCAAGCAGGACAGCAAATCCCTTAGGGTCCTCCGGAGGATGGCTATGGACTCCTGTTTACTAATAGCCCTTTCTGGCGTCTCTGTCAATTGTGTTTAGTCGCTCAGTCGTGTCCAGCTCTTTGCGACTCCATGGACTGTAGCCTGCCAGGATCCTCTGTCCATGGGATTCTCCAGGCAAGAATACTGGACTGGGTTGTCATTCACTTCTCCAGGAGATATTCCCCACCCAGGGATCAAACCTGGATCTCCTGCATTGCAGCTGGATTCTTTACCATCTGAGCTACCAGGGAAGCCCCATGTCAATTACCACGTGGAAATCATGCCATGAAAAGACCACTTCAACTCCCGTGCTGTGGGAGGCTGTCGTATAACAAAATTGATCCCAGAACTTCATCAGCCATCCGAGAGGCAGCAACATAAAACCCGCCTGATGGTGCCCAATTCTCAAAATACTCTATAAAGAGCTCAAAGGCAAAAAATAAGTTACAAGCTCCCATGTTAGATTTGGAGCTGGGTTTTACGGATCATCAAAGCCCACTGAGTGGCCTCTGGGGAGCAGAACAAAGAGGATTCCTTCTAACCAGGTGATGCCTCTGGCTTTGCAAAATTTGGTGAAAGTGAAGTCACTCAGTCATGTCCGACTCTTTGCAAACCCATGGACTGTAGCCCACCAAGCTCCTCCATCCATGGGATTCTCCAGGCAAGAATACTGGAGTGGGTTGCCATTTCCTTCTCCAAAATGTGGTGTAACAACCCAATAAATACCAAGTGGAGTTAGATATATGGTAGCTTTTAGCCAAGAATGCAGGGGGCAGGTGGCAGAGGAGGTAAGTTTGCCTGCAAAGAGGATGGAGATTTGGGAGATAAGCCAACCTGGTCACAATGAACCAGGCCACCCAGGGCCCTTGCTCTCCTCCCCGCTGCAGAGCTCAGCTCAGTGCCTGGCACATACGGATGACCAAAGATAGTGTGTTCACTGAATGAGGGAGTGAAAAAATGAAATGGTGCCAAGTGGCCTCCAGGACCTGTAGCCCCTTCTGAAAAAAACCTGGATCCAGCTAATGGGACGAGAGCTAAAACTAACCAATAAAGTGAGATTTCTGCACAGCTCTGAGCATTAAAAAAAAAAAAAAAAAAAAAAAACCCTATATGTACAGATATTCAGACAGCAATACACGCCTGTGCCTTACGTAAAAGGCAATTAGAGATACCAAATCCTTTAAATGTCAGTGAGGGCTTTAAGGGTTGCTTTTGGCCTGTTTGCTGGGTCACTTTTTCCTTATCACTGCAGGTTACTAGCAGCAGGCAAAAGAGAAACGTATTCTGAAAATACACTTAGCCTCTGCCCCAGTGAACCTCTTATGAATACCAAAACACAACTTTTGAAAAGAAACCAACAGAACTACTACACATTCCCATGCTCTCCATGAAAGATTCAAAAGTTGGGACAGTTATCTTGGATTTACAAACAGTCCTGTGAGGCAGCAGCGAGTGGACAGCGAGTCAGGAAAAAGCAGCCAACGCAACTGTCAGAAAGTCTATACGGGGCCAAGCTCGACTCTCGGAGCGGCGCTTCCCCTGTAAGTCTCGCCAGCTTACAAGTTGCTCCAAGTCTCCACTGAGCACACAGCCCAGGCAAACATTCACAGCACCCCTGGAGGACTTACCCTTGAAAAACTGCACAGAACAGAAGTCACGAGTGTCAGGTCCAAACACTCACTAGAAACCATACAGCAGTAATGAGAGACATCTAACGTCCCATGGGGCGTTCTGCCATCACCTACGGACTGTCTTTCCTAGGGTGCTTTCTCTTGTGACTGTGTTTGAACCTTAGGCTGAAGGTGTACCTTGTTTCCTAGAGGAGGAAAAATAAAGCTTGTGGAGTTATGAGTTGAACAGTGTTTCCCGAAGAAAGATATGATGAAGGTCTAACCTCCAGGGCCTCAGAGAATGACCATATTTGGAAAGGTCTTTACAGAGGATTCAAGTTAAAATGAAGTCACTGAGCTGAGCCCTAATCCAGAATGACTGCATGGGCGCTCAGGTGCTCAGTCATGTCTGAGTCCTTGTGACCCTGTGACGATAGCCCGCCAGGCTCCTCTGTCCATGGGGATTTTTCCAGGCAAGAATATTGGAGTGGATGGCCATTTCTTCCTCCAGGGGACCTTTCGGATCCAGGGATAGAACCTGCACCTCCTGTGTCTCCTGCATTGCAGGCAGACTCTTTACTACTGAGCCACCAAGTATAATCAGTGTCCTTTTAAGGGGGGAGATCTGAACACAGGGACTCACACAAAGGGAAAACAATGTGAAACCACCACCATGAGAACACGGTCATGTGACCTGGGTTATGCATCTCGAAGCCAAGGACTGCCAAGGACTGTCAGCAAGCACCAGAAGTTAGAAGAGGCAAGAAAGGATTGTCCCCCAGAGCCAACACAGAGACCGTGGCCCTGCTGACACCTGGGGACAGCTTGATTTTGGATTCTAGCCTTCGGAACTGTGAAACCTTATACTTGTGTCGTTCTAAGTCCCTGAGTTTGTGGTACTTTGTTACAGTAGCCATATGTAGTCTATACAGTGTAGGAAAATGCCTCATCCAAGATGAGCCATCTAGTAACATTGTGCTCAGTCAAAACTTCTTGCTCCCGGGTCCTGTCTCTCACTGGGATTTACTCTTAATAAGTCAGTCTCCAAATCAGTTACCACCATCCTCACTGGCATATGAACGGGTGATGCTACGTGGATGGGTTTTTCAAAACCTCATCCTCCTCCCAGGTAACACGTGTGCACTTCAAACACATCCTGTAGCAAACTGCTTTGCAAAGCACTGAAGCTTTGGAATTTCTGGATTGTAGGCAAGCTAAATTCAGGTGGGGGACTTTTTTGGTTTCTGACATGAAAAGATTACCATTTTGACAAGCTGCTACTTACTCTCCACATCCTTTTCGCTGTGATGTTCCATTACAAACAACGACAGACCAGACAATGAACACACAAGCCATATTAAAACAATAATTAATGCCGGGAAGAGAACAGTGACAACTGCTTAGCAGAAGAGAATAATGGACCGGTTTGTCATCTGCGGCGTTTAAAGAGGCTGAGCCCTGGGTGTGAATGGAAAGCGATTTCTGATGCAATAATGGCCCTTCAGGGACCTGGGTCAAAGCGACTCATTAAACCCCTCATGTACAACCTTTGCTCCCTAAGACATAAAAAGTAGAATGACAAGATTCTCTCTAACACACACCAGCTCTGGTACAAGGGGAGCTCCCAGCCAGATTAGGGAAGTTGTCACTACAATTACAGCAGCAGCACTGAGCTTAATAAGGATGAGAAAGGCCCAGGTTCTCACTCTCTGATCCCAAGCAACTTTGACAAACTCACAACCAGTTGTCATCTCTACTTTGCTTCTCTCTGATCCTATTCAAAGGAAACTATACTCAAATAGCAAACTGTGTCAAATTTAAAATTGTTAGCTTGTGTTTGCACAGGTGAACCTGTTACTAATTTGGATTTTTAAAAAGGTGTGTGCATTCATATTATTTTTCAAAATATAACCCACGCACAGAGTTAAAATAACAGGTATGTTATGGACTGAAAAGAATCCCCCACAAATTTACATGCTGAAACCTTAACACCCAGGACCTCAGAATGTGATTGTATTTTGAGAAAGGGTCTTAAAGAGAGGATGATGGTTAAATGAGGTCATGGGCCCTAATCCAGCATGACTGTCAGATATACACGTAGGGAACACCACGTGAAGACACAGGGAGAAGATGGCTGTCTCATAACCAAGGCGAGGGGCCTTGGGACAGACAATGTGGCTGACAACTTGATCTGTGGACTTCTAGCCTCTTAAGCTGTGAGAAAGCAAAATTCTTTTGTTTAAGCCACCCAGTCCCTGGTACTTTGCTATGGCAGCCCTAGCAAACTAACACAGATGGAGTTCCATGATTTTTAATTTCTTTTTTTTAATTGCATAACTAATGGCTTTAAAAAAGAAATCACAAAATACATTAAGTCAGGGATTTTTGGCACTGCCTTAAAAGTCTTGAGATTACCAATGCAAGGAACAGACGGTATCACTAATGTCATTTTGTCAATGGGCAGATGGGTGTCACAACAAGTACAAGTGTTGGCTGGTAATGCGTGGAAGGGAAGACACATGCCCAGGAGAGTGAAAGAGTTTTAGAGAAGACACCTGTAGTTCATTTGATCTTCAAGGTCTTCGGGTTAATATTCCTACTGAACATGTTTTCTGTTTGCTCAGCTTCTCCTTCAGAACCACCTTGTCTCCTCTCCCCAAGCAATTCAAATAGGATGGATCCCATCTCTCCCGATCAGGTTCAAGGATGTGATCTTGACCCTTCCAGTCAGCTCACAGCCAGGACTTCCATCACATCTGTTGGGAAAAGACGCTCTCTTCTGTGATGCTGAGATGGGTAGGAGGTAAGCCTGGGGTTCCTGAGGACCATCCCTGCCATCCCATGGGGACATTCTGCCTGAGAAGAGAGCAGAGTCAAGAGACAGAGCAAGGACTTCATGATGAAGTTTGAGGACCTGGATCCAGCACTATCTGAAGGTGCCTTTTAGAATCTAGTTACTGAAGCAGATAAAGTCCATTTCTCTTTCTTTAACATCAGAGTTAATAGAGTTTCTATCATTTATTCCTGAAACAGTCCTTGCTGAGTCACTAAGCCTCTGGTATACAAGATCACACATCTAGTTACATACTTAAAAGTTTCACCAAAATTTAAAGTATGATTACATTTTACTGAAATTCTGTATAATCTGAAGGGTGCTTAATCAGGATGAGATGGTTAGCATCACTGACTCAATGGGCATAAATCTGAGCAAAATTCAGGAGATAGTAAAGGACAGGGGAGTCTGGAGTGCTACAGTCCGTGGGGTCACAAAGAGTCAGACATGACCGAGTGACTAGACAACAACATAACCAGGAGTACAGTGAAGCGGCCTTGAGGACCCTGTGCACTGTGCTGAGTCGCTCAGTCTTGTCCAGCTGTTTGCAACCTCATGGACTACAGCCCGCCAGGCTCCTCTATCCATGGGGATTCTCCAGGCAAGACTACTGAACGGGTTGCCATGCCCTCCTCCAGGGAATCTTTCTAACCCAGGTATCAAACTCAGGTCTCCTGCATTGCAGGCAGATTCTTTACCATCTGAGCCCCCAGGGAAACCCAAGAATACTGGAGTGGGTAGCCTATCCCTTCTCCAGGGGATCTTTCTGACCCAGCAATCAAACCCCAGGGTCTCCTGCATTCTAGGCAAATTCTTTACCAGCTGAGCTACCTGGGAAGACACTGATGTTGCAAAAATTCTAAGGGGGGAAAAAAATAACACATACACTAGTGTATAAGGGTCTGTGGCAGAAAACAACTTTAGAACTGTCCCCTCTGAACTGCAGTATCTTAGGAAGAAGTATAGTACAGTGATCTTCAAGCTTTTTTTTTGAATTCGGAGATTTGAAAACCTTGCCTATTTTTAGGCAACTGTCTAATGTTTTCATAATAAACTGAGTACCTTCTAAGAACAGAATTTTGAGCATATGGTAAACACAAACATTTTAAAATAAAAACTTTCACATCATATTTTTAAATGGAATCTAAATTGATACCTATCATTCATTTTTAAATTTAAAAAATAAGCAAGTTATTTTTTAAGATCTGAAATTCTTAATAGCATTCCTTAGTATAAGAATGGACCCAAATGCCTTGTTTTTAGCACCAAGTTTAAACAGGTAAAAAAAGGAGGAAGAGGCAGCCTTGCAGAAGTGCTTTGCTTATTTAGAGGGTTCCCACACACCAGTTTCAAACAGTTCCTTTGTTCAGTGCCCCTTAAGGATTTTGTACTCAGAGCAATGTACGTCAGTAAGATTAGTGCTGGACAAGAGATGTGGCTTTATAAAACGGAGACAAAGGACTATGAAAGAGGAGGTGGAAGTGGTGGTGTCAGTCCAATCAATTTCAAGAATGCGTCCACATATGAGGTCAAAATTTTGCATACTGACTCCCCTTTAAAACTACCTGCACCTGCCATACTCCATGAAAGGCTTCATGTGTCCCCAGGGGTCTGTATAATCCAGTGTCGAGATACCTGAGCTAGTGGATCACGGACCAGCGATTACAAGGAAACTATTCTAGAGCCAGAACTGATTTCCCATCTCTGGCTTTATCACATGGTCAAATAACCTCTGGGCACTTTAGTTTCCTCATCTGTAACATGAGCCTGTATGGCTTGGGGGTTATAAGATCATAAGGTCCACGCACGTCAAGTCCATTTCAGAAGCGGATAAGGAGCATCTGGGAAATGGGCGCTGTCATGGTGATCACCTGTCATCATGTTCCGTTCAGGTGCGCAGGCGCGTCTGACTCTCTGCGGCCCCATGAATCAGCACGCCAGGCCTCCCTGTCCATCACCAACTCCAGGAGTTCACTCAGACTCACGTCCATCGCGTCAGTGATGCCATCCAGCCATTTCATGTTATCATGTTACTGTTATTTTAAATACCGCTCATGACAACTTACTTAAGAGTGTCTTCCTATACTCTTTATTGGCTCTCATCCACTTTACCTGTTGGAGCCCAAATCCCCAGTGAGAGTCAGTAGCAAGATGGACCAAAAGCTCCTGAAAAAAAAATGGCCTCAAGTGATTACTGGGTAAGTGTTTGCCTTCACCTTCCAATTTCTGCAGATTTCCTGAGACCTCTGGACAGGGCTGAACAGGAAAGTTGGTGGCCCCTCTCCTCATCCTTGGGAACTGTTTGTTTTCCTATTTCACCAAGCACAACCACCAGAAGGGGGAGAGATGGGGGAGACACACAACGGAGAGACTCTAAACAAAAACAACAATTACAACAGCTAATGTATATAGAGTGCTTTCTGTGTACCAGTTCCTGTTCTGAGCATTACACACGCATTAACAGATTTAATGAGCTCAAAAATGCCATTTCAACTGGAGTTATGGATAAACCCGAGCAGAAGGAAAAGGAAACTGGCACAAAGAACAAGACAGAGAAAGCATCCCTGGGTGTGCGTTAGGTCAGACCGCCACTGGAAAAGCAGCAAGACTCCCTGAATCATGTAACCAGAGCCCACGCCACACGCAGGTTCGTAAAATGTGGTGCCTGGATCACATGACCTGTCTGATAAGCCCAGGGTTCATCGATCACTCCTCCGTAATTCGCTGAGCAAACCCATTCAGGCAGCACCAATGCCTGGCTTACAAGGGCAGTGTAATAAAAACCCAAATGGACCTCACAAATACTAGAGGCAATAATAAATATTCCAACATAAACATGTGCTTATCCAGTGACGAGTCTTTCGGCGCTGGGCTTCTGCACAAATTCAGCCAACCCTCCCCAGCCACTCCCCTTCACTGTATGATAATTTCTCAGTCAATTACAATTGCAATTCTGCAACTGGTTCTCTAGGAATGTGGAATGGTATTAAGCCTAGTAAACAGAAAACGCGATCCAAACCTCCGTGAGCATCGAGGGACTGACACTGTGGCCAGAAAAAAGGAAACACTTGAGGGTAAGGCCTTCAATCAAACACTTGAAGAAAAGGTGTGTTTTGGATTGTCTGATGATGACTCCATCAGGGCTTAAAAAGCCTAAGAGGAGAGGAATGAGGAGGCTGAAGATCTGAGAAAATGGAAAAAGCAGAAAAATGTAGCAGGGAAATAGCAGGAAAACCAGTAAGTAGAAGAGGGATGGGGATGAGCGTGGTGGCAACACAGTCATGGAATTACATAGACCAAGGGCCTTCCAGCTCACCCATCCCCTTGGTTACTGGTATAAAGGCTGGTGTGAAGACATGTCTAACCTGGAGAAACGCTAAGGCACCACCCCCACTTCCACCTCTACCTCCTTCACCCCCATCTCCTCCTCCGCCTCCACCACATTCCTTGAAGGCATCAAGGGACCCCAGGGATGACCCACCACCATCTGGTCACTGGCAAGGGAGTATACCTTCTTTAGATTTGAGAATCCCCTTGCAGGACAGCAGAATACTATTCCATTATGCCTGGACAGCAAATTCAATGAAATCTAAAATCACCACCACCACCGTCCACCATTCATTGGGTAGAAAACATGGTCCAGGCACACGGGGCAACCAGAGCTGTGAGAAGTTGTCTGTACTGAAAGGCTCCCACACTCGGGCAGGCCAGCCAGCTGGAGGCACAGGGAACATGGTGCAGAAAGCGCAGCAGGAGAAGCCATGCAAAGACAGATGCAATTCAGCGTCCGGTGTCAAGAGAAGCTCGAAGGAAAGACGGCCTGAGCTGGGTTTGAAGGAAAAATAGAAGCACCCCAAGCCGATAAAGAGGGAAAGAGCTTATCAGGCAGAAGGAGAGGGAGATGCAAGGTTGGTAGGTTTGAGGGCAAATAAGACAACATCTGCTGGATCATTGAAAAAGCAAGAGAGTTCCAGAAAAACATCTATTTCTGCTTTATTGACTATGTCAAAGCCTTCGACTGTGTGGATCACAATCAACTGTGGAAAATTCTGAAAGAGATGGGAATACCAGACCACTGACCTGACTCTTGAGAAATTTGTATGCAGGTCAGGAAGCAACAGTTAGAACTGGTCATGGAACAACAGACTGGTTCCAAATAGGAAAAAGAGTACATCAAGGCTGTACATTGTCACCCTGCTTATGTAACTTACATGCAGAGTAGATCATGAGAAATTCTGGACTGGAAGAAACACAAGCTGGAATCAAGATTGTCGGGAGAAATATCAATAACCTCAGATATGCAGATGAACCACCCTTATGGCAGAAAGTGAAGAGGAACTAAAAAGCCTCTTGATGAAAGTGAAAGAAGAGAGTGCAAAAGTTGGCTTAAAGCTCAACATTCAGAAAACGAAGATCATGGCATCTGGTCCCCTCACTTCATGGGAAATAGATGGGGAAACAGTGGAAACAGTGTCAGACTTTATTTTTTTGGACTCCAAAATCACTGCAGATGGTGATTGCAGCCATGAAATTAAAAGACGCTTACTCCTTGGAAGAAAAGTTATGACCAACCTAGATAGCATATTCAAAAGCAGAGACATTACTTTGCCAACAAAGGTCCATCTAGTCAAGGCTATGGTTTTTCCAGTGGTCATGTATGGATGTGAGAGTTGGACTGTGAAGAAAGCTGAGCGCCGAAGAATTGATGCTTTTGAACTGTGGTGTTGGAGAAGACTTTTGAGAGTCCCTTGGACTACAAGGAGATCCAACCAGTCCATTCTGAAGGAAATCAGCCCTGGGAATTCTTTGGAAGGAATGCTGCTAAAGCTGAAACTCCAGTACTCTGGCCACCTCATGCGAAGAGTTGACTCACTGGAAAAGACTCTGATGCTGGGAGGGATTGGGGACAGGAGGAGAAGGGGACAACAGAGGATGAGATGGCTGGATGGCATCACTGACTCAATGGACATGAGTTTGAGTGAACTTCAGGAGTTGGTGATGGACAGGGAGGCCTGGCGTGCTTCGATTCATGGGGTCGCAAAGTCGGACACCACTGAGCGACTGAACTGAAGACAGTAAGGGCTTCCCAGGTGGCACTAGGGGTCGAGAACCCGTCTGCCATTGCAGGAGACATAAAGAGATCCAGGTTTGATCCCTGAGTCAGGAAAATCCCCTGGAGAAGGGCATGGCAAGCAACTCTAGTGTTCATGCTTAGAGAATCCCACGGACAGAGGAGCCTGGCGGGCTACGGCCATAGGGTCACAAAGTCAGACAAGACTGAAGCAACTTAACACACACACCAAAGAGTAAGGAAGAAAAATAATAAGCTAGGATTGGGGGGTTGGTGGTGAGGGTAGATGAGACTGCAGAGAAAGGCAGAGGCCAGTTCACAGCAAGCTTTGTGCATCCTGATAAGAAAGTTGGATGTTTTCCAGTGGCTGAGAGTGAGTCAGTGAAGATAAATACATAGAACATTCTAGAAAAGCCCTCATTCTTTTTAAAGACTCAAAATAAAACTCTCTTTAAGGAACTGGACTATCCTATTTGAAAAATCCTGTTATCCATAATGGCTCATTGCCCAATTCTGAAACATGTGTACTGTGGTCTCTCATAGCAGGGCCCTCCTCAGGCAGACGCACCACCAGTCACACGGAGCACCACCCAGCCTCACTTTCAAGGTGGACGTGGAGCCCAGATGTCAGAGTTTCAATTATTTCACACTCATCCCTCCAGAGCTGCTTTAGAAACCGCTCACAAGAAAAAGAAAATTTTTCTACATTCCCCCTCTTTTCAAGAGTCATCCAAGACTAGGAAAAAGGTTATTCTATCATCAAGGGCTCATTTGAACAAGCCCTCAATAAGACAGGGTCCAAGGGTTCATTTTTACCCCAAACCCATCCTCACACCCAGCCCAGACAAGGGAGAAAGTACCACTAAGAACTGCTGCTACTGCCACAAACAGGCTTCATTCCAATAAGACTACTTTCTAGTGGGCAATGAAAATCATCTCAGACTTCAATGAGTGGGATCGGAGGAAAATTCTGACGCATCCCTGTTTCCATCCATCTGGACCAGTTGTAACCCAGTGGCCTTTAGAACTTCATATCGGACAGTACAAAAGCCTACTCGGTGACCTCCCAGCTGCCATCTCTCCCCACTCCAGTCTGGCCTCAATATTGCCCCTAGGTTCAGCTTCCTAAAACAGCGTTGCATACATACACCGTCTTCCCAATCAAAAGCTTTCCAAAAGCCCACAGCCTCAGTCTAGCTTGCCAATTTCACCTCCAGTTCCTCACTAATGGAAACCCAAGCTGACTTACTTCACAACCCCCAAACGTCCATGTGTGCATTCTCAGCCTAAGCCAGGCCCTCTGCTGCTGCTGCTGCTGCTAAGTCACTTCAGTTCTGTCCAACTCTGTGCGACCCCATAGACGGCAGCCCACCTGGCTCCCCCGTCCCTGGGATTCTCCAGGCAAGAACACTGGAGTGGATTGCCATTTCCTTCTCCAATGCATGAAAGTGAAAAGTGAAAGTGAAGTCGCTCAGTCGTGTCCAAGCTTCAGCGACCCCATGGACTGCAACCAAGAGGCTCCTGGGATTTTTCAGGCAAGAGTACTGGAGTGGGCCCTCTACCTCTGTTTAATCCTTCCATTCAAATTCTAATTATCCTCTGTCCAAGGACCCCAGTCAAATCCTACCTCAGTTGAGTTGGGACAGCTAAAGTAAACTCTCACTTCTGATTTCCCATCAACTTCGGCTCCAGTAATCCACGCATTTCACTGCACGGCCAGATCCTTGCTGCTGCTGCTCTGAACCATTCATTTGAATCTTCTGTTGTTAATTTCTCACACATGCCCCCCCCCCCCCAATCATTCCAACTATGTTGCCTGAGGGCAAGGACAGAAGGCTTTCAGTGTAATTTAATAAATGTTTCTTGAAGGATTCCTAAGTGCTAGGAGAGGAGCAGGAGGATTATAAGCCAGTCTCAGCACTTCAAGGCACTGACTCAGAAGGAAGAAAATAAGAAAAGCAGACAGATATTGACAATGCCAAGAAGAAGAAGACAAGCACATTTTGGGGTGTTTTAGGTGACACCTCCTCTCACTCTGTCCTTCCAGCTCCTAGTCACTAAGACCCAGATCAAAACTCTCTCCTTCTCTGACTCCCTCCAGGAAAATGCTACCCAAGAACCCATGCCCTCTGCCCTCCATCCATGCCTTCATCACATCGACTTCCCTTACCAAGACAAGGCTACTAGAGGATGCAAGGTGATCTCATTTCCATGTTCCTAACCTCATGCAAACAGTTGACTCATTGGAAAAGACTCTGATGCTGGGAGGGATTGGGGGCAGGAGGAGAGGGGATGACAGAGGAGAGATGGCTGGATGGCATCACTGACTCAATGGACATGAGTCTGAGTGAACTCTGGGAGTTGGTAATGGACAGGGTGGCCTGGCGTGCTGCGATTCATGGGGTCGCAGAGTCGGACACGACTGAGCGACTGAGCGACTGAACTGAACGTCAAACAGAGACCTCACAGAGCAGGAGTTTCATGAATGGTGGCTGATGAATGAACACTGGCTAAGTAGATGTTGACCAATGACCTCAAGGAGACAGAAAGTGTAGAGGGCCTGTAGGCAGGAAGGAGAAATTCTGATTAGGAGCCAGGTCAGTACAGAGACAGCACACAGAGGAGTTGGGACAGCTGTGAGTTGGATCCTGGCTCCGTGCTCTGTGACTGTGTGATCTGGGCAAACCTCAGCTTCCACAACCGGAAAATGGGAGAGTAAGACCACGTACCTCATAGGGTTATCATTAAGGATGAAGGGACATAAAATGAACAAATGGAAGAGTGGCTGGCACAAAGGCAGCACACAAGAAACGTGGGCACGGAAAAGACTGGAGCTGAATGTGCTGGAGCAGAGGGCAGACGCCCAGAAGGTAGGGGATATGAAGACGGAGAGCCTCAGGTTGCACAAGATGGTCAGGAAGCCAGGGTCCTCTCCTGCCTCCTCTCTGGACCATTCTCTTGACCTCCCAAGCCTTAGTTTCCTGACTGTGAAATGAAAGGCAAGTGGGCTCAAGGGTCAGCTGCAGCCCTGGCAGTGTCTCAACATTGCAGCTCAGATGTCCACCAAGAAGGAATCCGTGAGTACTTACAAGGTACTGCCAAGCCTGGGCAGGAAGGAATTATGCCAACAGAGAAGGGGGAGAAGATGCCAAGATGGCAAAGAAAGTCCTTCCTACTGGACGTCGAGCACCTGAGTCCCTCCTCTGTTTACTCAGTCCATTTCACCCTTCAAATGCGGGAGCCCTGGCCGCATCCACATCTAAGTCCCTCCACATTCATCAACAGAAATCATCCACCATCCATCCAAAGGTGTGTTGTATTTAAGTGCTTTTCAAGGCAACCTGACATGCATATGTGAATCAGCATCAGAGCCCGTCCTTTCCTCCCAGGCCAGAGAAGTCACAGTCCCTGGAAACTCAGAGGAAAGGAGACACAGGCCGCATTCCAGGATCCTATTTCCCCTGCCTTTTTACAAAGTCGTCAATGTCTGAACCACAACAATGAACCCCTAAGAGAATTCATTTCGCTGATCTGAAATGTCCCTCACATTTTTAAGATAACCGCTTTCGGCAGAGAACTCAAGAAGCCCATGTCTGTGAGTCCACCAGTGTCCACTCAGCTGTCTCTCCCCATCACCCCACTCTGAAGCTGGAAACACAACTCAGACAACAAATCACTCTGTGTGGACACAACTGTTTATTCACTGCAGACCCACTAAGTGGCAGGCGCCAGGCCTGCAGGCGAGAGAAACCCCACCCTGTGGATCACTCAGCCTGCGCCTGTCTTGGCTCCTCAAGCAGCCACGAAATACCATTCCCTTCCCGGAGGAGAGCTGGCATCAGTCAAGGAGGCTGGTACACAAATAGTGTTGGCAGATTAAAGATCTATGCAACTGTTCTGGAAACAAAAGCCAGGAGGGGATGGTTCCCAGTTAGCCACAAAAATGTTAACCTCAATAATAACAAACATGTGTCTAATGCACCAAGGCAGTCCCTAACCACAGAGTAACACTGAAGAGTCCAGGATTTGTTACTGAATTAAAAAAAAAAAAAAAGAGTAACAGTGACATCCCCACATGACTATGTTTTGCTGTAAATCCCCCTAAATTCTCCTGCTACCATTTAGGGCTGGAAAGATCAGTGAAAGTCCTTTCTTCCCAACTGGCCTGGGGATGTCAAAATAAAGGGCTCTGTTAAGAGCAGGTCCCATCCAGTAGCCCAGGTTCCATCTCCATCTGCGTTTGCTGCCCATCCAAAGCATGGTCCCATAATGTGACACGAGAAGCTAAAATTATGGATGAGACTGTACATCCCATTCTCACCCCAGCCTGTGATTATCTACCACTCCGGTTGCCCAAAATTACCTCTGGAGCCTTCCATTTTCTTTCATTCCTAGAACCAATTCTTTTTTGGAAACTTTCACAAGAGATAAAGAAGAAGAAGAAAAAAAGGCCCTAGATATTTCAGGGCAGGGAAAAAGGAGCCAGCGAGTGAGCACGATTTCGATTTTTTTGTAAATGTCTCATGCATATCGCCTCGACTGTATACTTCAGTGGAACAAAATTAATTCCAAGTCTCTCCAACTAGGAAAACTCAGAAGCCTGGAAACTCTAACCCAATTTACTTTTTAAACCACTTCTGTTCCTGGTATGTCCTAAGACATAGAACACGAGGGTGGCTGAGGAACTCATGCAGATGGATAGTTATGAAGTTATGACTGAAATCGCCAGGAGGAATGGTGGTTAAATTGACAAACTGGCCCCAGTAGGTAGGCAAGCAAAGTAACACTGTGCAGTCAGTCAGTGGTTACAAAGTTTATGTAACTACTTCCTTTCTGTAACACAGTTCAATATTAGGCTCCTTGGCAGGAGAAGCTGGTATTATTTGTTAGAATACTGAAGTAGGTGTTTTGTTTTTGAGTTAACTAATAATCACCAAAGGTTATACCTTTACAATACTGAGAAGTAGGGAACAGAATACAATTATTGGAGGACACTTGCTCTACAATATTGTATTGGCCTCTACCACACATCAACACGAATCAGCCACAGGTATACATATGTCCCCTCCCTCTTGAGCCCCCCTCCCCATCTCCCACCCCATTCCACCCCTCTAGGTTGCTATAGATATGAGTTGAGCTCCCTGAGCTGTGCTTAGCCACTCAGTCATGTCCAACTCTTTGCGATCCCATGGACTGTCACTGGTCAGGCTTCTCTGTACATGGGGATTTTCCAGGCAAGAATAGTGGAGTGGGATGACATGCCCTCCTCCAGGTCATCTTCCCAACCCAGGAATCAAACCCAAGTCTCCCACATTGCAGGTGGCTTCTTTACCATCTGAGCCACCAGGGAAGCCCTGAGCTCCCTGTGTATACAGCAAATTCCCACTTGCTATCTAGTTTACATATGGTAATATATATGTTACCATGCTATTCTCTCAATTCATCCCATTCTCTTCTTCCCTCACTGTGCTCACAGTCTGCTCTCTGTGTCTGCATCTCTACTGCTGCCCTGCAAATGGGTTCATCAGTACCATCTTTCTAGATTCCATATACATGCATTAATATACAATATTTGTCTTTCTGTTTTACTTTGCTTTGTATAATAGGCTCTAGGTTCATGTTCCTCATTAGGACTGACTTGAATATGTTTTTTATAGCTGAATAATATTTTGTTGTAAATGTGTACCACACTTTATGTATCCATTCATCTGTTGATAGACATCTAGGTTGCTTCCATGTCCTAGCTATTGTAAAAAAAAAAAAGTGCTACAATGAACATTGGGATACATGTATCTCTTTCAATTATGGTTTTCTCAGGGTATATGTCCAGTAGTGGGATTGCTGGGTGATATGATAGTTCTATTCCTTGAAAAGTTTATATTTGAAAAATCCTTGGTTTTCCTATAACAGGCAAGGCTCTAAAAAGTGTTCATCATGACTGTGTTACTCAAATAACTTGAAATACAATAGAGGAACTATTAAAAAGAGGTTTGCTATGAGTCCTTTTGGTAAAATAAAAATACTTTTGTACCCCAATTACTTCCTTTGAATTATTTGCTTCTAAAAATCAGATTTATAAGCCAAATTCTCCTAAAACAGGACATTCCTATGCTTAGCTACAATTACAAAATAAACAGTTAAAGATTGAAAAAAATTCTTCCAATTCTCCTAAAATAGGCCACTTAGCTTCAATATTGAAATAATAATGCCACAAACCTTATATTTACAATTGCACTTACTTCTAATCTCTTCTTTCCAATAAGCACAGCCCTTTCTACCCAGGAAAGCATCAGAGCCAGATTTGATGAGGAGGACTTCTTTCTAGCAACACAAATTTGGAGGCTTAAAGTTAAGTTGGTTTGCAATTTTCCTGACTTCTACTTCGACACAATGCTTTTCTGCATCTGTTTTTCTTCCCAAAATTCCTCCCTTCACACTCACCCCACAGCTCCCCTACAAGATAACCTCCCAAGCGAAATTAGAAGGTTCCCCTTTCCCTGTTAGAGTCCAGGCTTTGCAAAATGCCACAGGGTCAACTCAGCTTTTATCTACTTAATTTGGAAACAATTACAATTTTCAGCATCGCTTTTTATCACAAAGTGCATCATCCTCATGTAGTTCTCAAAGAATAGATAACACATCCAAACCCACTGCTTTCCATAATACAGAACTTAGCAAGCAAGCCCAGCTGCGTATCACTGGCCTAACATATCAGAGAAATTCTAAGGCCATCTACAATTCTATGGAATCTACAATCAACACAGCAAAGGTTTTGTGGTTCTTTTCTTCATCACTGTATGCTTGTAGAGGTTTGATAATTCAAGATAGAGTACACCTTTGAACTGGTCAGGTCTCTTCCCATTTTAGAACTGGAAAGCTAGAAAACCTAAGTAGTCTGAGCTTTGCCACTAGCTCAGACAAACCCTTTTTCTGGCCTCTGCATTCCTAGTTACAAGATAAAAAGCTCCCTAAAGTATGCAGACAGCACTCGAAGCCCCCCGGAGATGTCAATACACAGTCTAAGGTCACACAATAAGTCAGCATCAGTTTAGTTCAGTCACTCAGTCGTGTCTGACTCTTTGCGACCCCATGGACTGCAGTAAGCCAGGCATCCCTGGTCCATCACCAACTCCTGGAGCTTGCTCAAATTCAAGTCCATGGAATCGGTGATGCCATCCAACCATCTTATCCTCTTGACCCCCTCTCCTCCTGCTCTCAATCTTTCCCAGCATCAGGGTCTTCTCCAGTGAGTCAGTTCTTCATGTCACGTGACCAAAATACTGATGCTTCAACTTCAGCATCAGTCCTTCCAATCAGTATTCAGGACTCACCCCCTTTAGGATGGACTGGTTTGATCTCCTTGCAGTCCAAGGGACTCTCAAGAGTCTTCTCCAACACCACAGTTTAGAAGCACAATTCTTCAGTGTTCAGCTTTCTTTATGGTCCAACTCTCACATCCATACATGACCACTGGAAAAACCATAGCTTTGACTAGACGGACCTTTGTCGGCAAAGTAATGTCTCTGCTTTTTGATATGCTGTCTAGGTTGGTCACAGCCTTTCTTCTAAGGAGCAAGCATCCTTTAATTTCATGACTGTAGTCACTATCTGCAGTGATTTTAGAGCCCATGAAAATAAAGTCTCTCACTGTTTCCATTGTTTTCCCATCTATTTGCCATGAAGTGCACATCAGCATAAGTTGAAGCAAAATGCGAACCCAGATCTTCAGATTTTACCTAAACTATGCTCAGGGAAGGACGACAGACACAACACACAAATACACAGAGAGAGAGACATCTACTTTCACTTTCATCCTGGCTACTCTTTTGGGAAAACTAAATATATTTGACCCTGGGGATCGCTGCTGCAACTGTGGTTTTCCATTCTAATATCCCCTGGCCAGCGTGCGTGCGCGCGTGCACGCGCGCATGCGCCAAATCACTTCAGTCCCGTCCAACTTTTTGCGACCCCATGGACTGTAGCTGACCAGGCTCCTCTCTCCATGGGATTCTCCAGGCAAGAATCCTGGAGTGGATTGCCATATCCTTCTCCAGGGGATCTTCCCAACCAAGGGATCAAACCCACATTTCTTACATCTCCTATACTGGCAGGAGGGTTCTTTACCACTAGTGCCATCAAGGAAAATGGATGCTTCTGTTCCTCGCTTCAAGTTTTTCATCTCACGAAACACTCATGGGCACAAACCCGCCCATCCTCAATACTACAAAACTCTTCCTTTTCCAACAGCAAAGAAAGTTGAGGCCACAACTGAGACGATCTGAACACAAGAAGCTTTTTGAGGGTTAAATGCAGCCATAACCCTACCCAGAAGCAAATCTGACAGAATGGAATTCGCTCTCAAAGGAAAGAATTTGTCCCCCTCCCTGCATCATTTGCCAAGTCACACTGTCATTTCTCCCGCTGCTGCACAATCACTAATGAAAGCCGCAGATGCAATTCATGTGCACAGGAGGACAGACTCATGGTTGACAAGGGACCTTTTCTTTATTTGTATTGCTAATAGTTTATTTAAAAAAAAACAACAACAACAACAGGCAAAATACTATATGTAGGATAAAGAACAAAAAAAGAAAATGTCCTTTTCTGCTTTTAATAACAATGTGGGATAATCAACTGGTACTCTTGGACCTTATCCAGCAATCATTCTTGCCACAGCTTGAATACACAGAGCATGAAACTAGGAATCCTGTTAAATTATTTCCCTGCTAAGTAACACCAAGCTTTCCTCTTCCAGAACATCCTAAATTCCAGCCACACTACTGCCTGTTCTCCATTCACACTACATATTTTAAGGTTTCCATGCTGTTCTTTCTGCCTGGGATTCCCTCCCATTCTACTATCCTGGCAAACTCAAGCTCATTCTTCGAACAAACCTGTACTCTAGAATACCTCGTTGTAATGGTTCAATGTCTGCCTGCCCCAGAAGACTATAAACTAATTGTGGACCCTCAGGAGCCTGCACACAGAGCATGGCGTCCATCACATGACAGACGTTCTGTTATCATCTGCTGAGTTAAAAGAAGAAAAGCCTCCTGGAATACACTCAAGAAGATCCCCTGCAGAAGGGAATGGCAACCCACTCCAGCATTCTTGCCTGGAGAATTCCATGGACAGAGGAGCCTGGCAGGCTACAGCCCATGGGGTCGCAAGGAGTTGGACACCACTTAGTGACTTTCACTTCCAAGCCTTAGCTTTACTGGCTGCTGCCTCCTGCTCTCCAAATGTCAGTAGCATCAGGAGGAAGAACAGAGGACCTGAGTGCCTCTCACTGTCAAATGCTCTGGAGCAGAGGTTCAAAGCCTCATCAACACTAGCTGATCTTGTGAGATGGCTGAATCACCAAGGGTGTCAAGGGCCAGGGGTGAGGGGGCGACCTGGAGTTCTTAGTCCCCTGAGTCTTACATCCCTGACCCTATGTGCACCCACTCTGAGAATCCTGACGGCAAACATACCTTCACCTTATTCTTGGACCCTAAAGGAGGCCCAAATCATGCGTCAATTTCTTACTCAACCTCTGCCACGTGGCTTCCTTGAAAGTCACAAGACTTCATTCATGCCTTAAGATCACAGGACACACCTTCCCCAAGACCAGTTTTCACTAGCTGACGCTCAACGGAAAATTTAAAAGTATTTTCCTGTTCTAATCTCTTACCCCCTGGCTATACTGTTCTTAGGAGAATCAATCTGCAAAGCCTTTGATAGCAGAAATACAGTTTTATGCTGACCATTTCCCCTAGGTCCCATCAGTAGCTCTCCTCAAACTACTTAAATATGTACTATACATATGAGTAAAGGATCACAAACACAGACTACTAGACTCCAAAATTCTGGGAAATGTAACAACTCCAGCAGCTTCACAGACCCAAAGGTTGAGTCTGATTCTTGATGCTGTACTGGGTCTTTAAGACTCCAGTAACTCCTAAATCTTGGCAACATCTTTCTCTCTTTGTGCCAGTATTCCAAGCTGGGCAGTCTCTTCTTGGATTCTTTCTCTAACCTTTCCTGTCCGCCCATCTCTGGAGTCAGTTTTGATAAGACTTGGCCACGGTGGGTAAGCCTGGGCCAGGCAGCTTTGTTCTTCAGCTGAAATAGAATTATCTTCCATTTCTGCTGCATAACGCCTAGACACTAATGATTTAATACTGTTAAAAGTGCACAGAGAGCACCTGAGATGAGCAACCACACTGCCAATCGTTACGTTACATCTGTATAAATACAAGGCATGTACTTTTAAGGGAAAGGCAGTGAGAAACCTTAAGCTTAATGGAGTCAATTTAGACACCAACTAGAATGGAGGTGGTATGTTTTTATGAAGACAGCAGGAGATGTACAGCTCAAAAATCCAAAAGGGGGAGTTAAGATTACAAACCCCCAGGGAAATGAGACCATCATCTAATGCCCAAGGAGAGAGTTTGCAGGAGGTTCTGTCTCCCTAAAACTTATAGCTGTCACGTACTTGATTATCACTGAGTCTTTTCAGAGTCTCACACAGTACTTTGTAGATCACGTGTCATTGCCCAAATGACACTTTAGATGTAAGCAGGCCTACTGCTTTTAAGCATTCAGAATCTACTCATTAGTGCAAGCATGTACTGGGTACCAAAAACTTGGATTCCTGAGCTTTCAAGATAAACCACAGCCTTTTGTAACACAGGTCCTGATGTTTTCTTCATCGGTGATGGAATAGAAAACTAGTCCCCCCTAGTGTCCTGTCACTGTACGGAGCGGAAGGATGGAGGCACTCCTGCATCAACTTTCAAGCACGATTCAGGATCCTAGAACCACAAGAAACCTTGGCTTCCTTCCCAAGAGGTGGAAGCAGTCCTGGGACCTGCAATAATATGGAAAAACCTTGCATTTCATTATGGAGGCCCTTCTAAGCTCTGTTTTAAAAAGGCAAAGGAATCTGCATTATCTCGCACCAAAAAGTTAACCCCCAACCCAGCACATTTCATTCAGTGTTAGCCATACTTGCTAGCAACATCAACTTATCCCAGAGCTATACCATCTTTTCTTTAAAAACCTCTCTATCCCACTAGGGAGATTTATTTCCTTTCCCTACCATTCTCAAAAACCCACTAAGAGCTAAACCTTGACGATTTTGCCTCTCTGTTCCAATTAGTTTTCTTCCGGGATGGAATTAACAGGGCCAGGCTCGATAAATGTGTGTTCTCTGCAAGCAATTTTCACTAAAGTGTAAAGTACTCTTGAAAAATAAAGGTACACTAAGAGACGTGTGAAACCTTCAAGCCAGTTTTTTTTTTTTTTAAGTCCTCAGCAAGGACTCTCCATGCCCGTGAGTAATTCATTCATGTCACCCATTTGTGAGGGATGAGAGAAGAAACCTCCACGTGTTCCTCTCCTAATTTAGAATCTTCCTTTATCTTAAGTCTTTCAAAGCTGACTCCTGAGGTGGGAAGGAGGCAGGAGAGGTGAGGAGGAAAATTAACCTGAAGTGACTGCCGGCAGGGAGTGAATAACACTTTGGGTTTTCACCTGTGCCGAAGAGGGCTGGCACCTGCCTTTAGGGAAGATGAATGCCCACCTGGTGCCCCTTTCCCAGTCCCACCCCCACCCAGGAAGGAAGCTGGCACCAGAGCCCACTCTGGGGGCACTTACATAAAACCCTGGAAAACTTCCTGTGACATTCAAGCAGAGTGTAAGCTGCTATCCTGCTCCCTCGGGGGATCATTTTAATGGACTGAGTGACAAAATTCACAGATTCAGAAATGGGCAAAAACCTGCTCAACTGAGGTACATCAGCTCAGGGACAAAAAAAAAAAAAAAAAATCCATCCCCATTAACAGGGTCACCCGGGGGGACATATTCAGGGCAGGAGAGACAATCTGCTCCCTCCTAGGTGACCCATTTAAAATCAGATCGTTCCAAGGAAAGCTCACGGGTTCAGTAAATTTCAAACTGGCAAGGGTAGGCTTTCGGGGACTGAGGTTCCTTAGGAGGAAAATTTCAAAGAAGGTGCTAAGGCAGTAAACAAAACAACTGAAGAATGTACAAACTTTGGAGTCATTCCACCCTTCAGAAACAATGACTTTCACAAGACTGGATCGCTACCCAGAGACCACCCCTCATAAGCAGGTTTGTCTAATAGGGGTGATACTGATGGGGTTTCCTGGAGCCCCCAGCTACCACTGTCATCCAAATTGCTCTGTCCAATCGAGGGACTCGCAATCTATGGCTTTCACCCCAAATCGGCCTCGACTCTGCAACATGGAGCAAAGAAAAGTTCTTCACAGCATCACGCCTGGAAAGGCAGGTGAGGATCGCCCAAAAGGACAGCTTCAAATACAGCAGGTTCCCCTAAAGCACAGATGCTCACAGCTAACAAGCAGCATGGGGAAGGGTGAGGGGACAACACCTCCCGGTGTTAACGGGAAATTCCTCCTTGCTCCCAGTTAGCAGCCCGAGAGCCTAGGAGGAGGGCAGGCCCGGGGACGAGTCCTGCAGGACTCCAGAAACTCGGCGACTTCTCACTCCAGCCTCTCAGGGCTCTGGGCCCAGGTGGCAAAGGGTGTTCCGTCACTCCCTCCCTCTTCTCCAGCATCCTGAGTACAGGGAGTACCAGCCACAGGTCGGGAGAACTTGTCCGGCGCCGCTCACCAGGGAGCCCTCGCGCTGGCTCTCTCGCACCCCTGGGGTTCCTACCTTGGCCGTGACTGCCGCTGGGCAGAGGGAGACCGCTGAAGAGCCGGGTGGCGCGGAGGCACCACCGCCTACGAGGCGCAGGGGTTCCGGGTTGGGGTCCCAGCAGGCGCTGCCGGAGTCCGAGAGGCGGTGCCAAGCGAAGACTTCGGGGCAGCCCCGGCCTCGGAAGGCGGCGGGAAGGGTCTGGGCCGCCCGAGCTGAGCACCTTTTCTTCTTCCTCTCCCTTGGGCACTGCTGCCTGGGGCTGCTCCCTGTACCCCGGACTCTTCCGAGTCGGGGGCGCCCCGCATGGGATGGAGCCTGGGTCTGCCTCGGGCTGGGTCCGGGGTGGTGGCGTTGGGGAGAGACGCGGGGCGGCCGCCGGGGCCGGCTCCACCTCCCGCGCTCCCCGAAGCCGCTTCGCCCCTTCAGGGCAGGGCCTGCCCGCTCCCAGCCCGGCTGGGCGAGCGCAACCGCGCCCCCAGCTTCGGGCGCCCGGGCTCCCGCGCGGCGGCGGAGCGGCAGCAGTCCGGCCGGCCCGGGCACCGAGAGCGCGGCGGCGAGGGTCTGCAACCGGCCGCGGCGCCCCCTCCCCCCGGGCCTGCGCCGCCCGCCCGCGGCTCCGCGGTAAGGAGACGCTGGAGAGGGCCTCGCCCCGGCCTGGAGCGCGGGGCTGGGGGCGCGGGGCCGGGGGAGGCGCCCCGGGGGGGG